>JAMKCH010033364.1:0-25144 GCA_023653785.1 Ophioderma brevispina
GTGCAATTTACAAGAACGTCCGGAAAAATCAAAGAACTGGTACAAGCAGAAATCTCAATAGCGAGAGATCTGCCCGACCCGTACTGGCAGATCTACTAAAAACATTCAGGCTGTTGAAGATCTCCTTCAGGAAGAGCAAGCAGTAGGTCAACGAGTTTCCTGTCGTGGAAATGCTGAGGAAGGCAGGTGTGTGCATCCAAAGAGGTAGAGGAAATGTGGAGGATTAAGTGTGAGTGATTCGTAGAAACAGATTAAACATATGAAAAGTACTGAATTGTATGTTATGATTTTGATTAACGTTTTGCAACACATTTTTCACACATCGATTGTCCACTCCAATTACTATTGAGCCAGTACCAACCTCCTTTTGCAACCCCAGAACTAACCAACCAATTGTTGGTTCCTCCTTTTATAACCCCAAAACATAATCAGGATGAATCCCAAAATTTTAAAGTGGCCCAAAGTGGTTTATTCAGATAGCTTCCAAGATGGCCGCCAAATAGGTTTTTTTTTCCTAAACTGAATTAAAACAAGATATAAAACTTCATTAGCAAGAAAAATCAACGGGAATCAACATAAGATCATAATTACATATTTGGCAAATATTTCGTCCCATGTTGTCATTCAATGGCTCCAAATGGCCGCCAGAATAGCGTTTTTCACTAAAACTATTAAACATTATAAAAACTTATTGTCAAAAGACCAATGGGATACTTTTTCAGATGATAATAAATAAACATGTGCCTAATAATTTCATTCACATATTTTTAAATTCAAAATGGCTTTCCAAAATTGCTGTACAGAAAGTAGTATTAAAATATTGTCTATAAATAGTATCTCTATCTATATCATTATAGGTCTATATATCTAATATCTATATATATCTATATCTATATATCTCCGTCTAAGATCGGTACCCAGGATCGTAAGGGAGGGTATACCGTGAACTCCGAGTAACGGTTGCCTTTTTTTTTTTTTTTTTTTTTTTTTTTTTTTTTTAATGTGTGTAAATCCCGTTGGAATGGGTGAAAACAAATCCTTTAAAATTCCAAGCTAGTCACCTGATAAATAATACTGTTTACTATGTGTTATATATATAAATCTATATAATAAGAAATATAGATTATATCTATAAAAAATATAAATAGATATATATATAATACTCATATATATAAATATCCAAAAAAATAAACTCAGAACAGATTTTTGGGTAAAAGTGTAACTGCCACCAAAAACAGATATATTCAAACTTGGGGCGGTGGAAGCTTAGTTGGGTTATAAAATATGGGCCTATAGGGAACGAATATGGGTAGATTCTTTGTCAAATACAATGAACTTTTTGAGCTGATATTTATCAAAATTGAGGTATTTTAAAAAGTAAATGTTGTTAAGAACGATTACAATTACATACCATGATGTGGGTCTCGGAACTATAAAATGCGTAAAATTGGAGTCTGTGGAACGGAAAATCGGCCTAAAATAAAGAGGGTCTTAGGGGCGGGCCCATACCCAACCACACACACACCTTTTCAATGTGAGTAACCAACCCGGGTCCTACAGTAGCTATTTAACAGTCAAGTTTTGAGTCGGAGATAAGGTACTCGCCCCCAGGAAGTGCCTGCAGAATAAGCACAGAAATGGTGCATTCCTATCTTACCAACATCAAACTGACCCATTACAGAGCATTTGCAGCATTACAAGACCCCTATTTTTGGGCGCCATCGTGGACGCCAATCTTGATAAACCCCCTTGGGGCCATTTTAAATTTGGAACATCCTGATTATGTTTTGGGGTCATAAAAGGAACCTAAAAATTGGTTTGGTTTAGTTCTGGGGGGGTGCAAAGGAGGTGGTCCTGGCTCCCCTAGTAAATGATTTTGCACTCACTGAAAGAAAAGATAGCTGGATACTAATTGCTGTAATCAAATATGCCAAATACATCATAAATTTTATTTTCAGGATCGTTTATGACTGTTTACTTCTTTTTGATACGCCCTGTAGTATTATTTATTTAGAAGAGAATAGATGGGTGGATTGATGGATATCTGGACGTTAGTACTAAATTTCTTCCTTGTACTAGAACTATACCACAGGATTGTGCTGTGCCCATTTGGATCTTAATTCGTGACAGAGCACACGATTGCACGTGCTAGTATAAATTAAAACTAACTGGTCGGTTCAAATATTCTGAATGGTATAGTAGATTCACAAAATGCGTGCAGGTCCAGATCGGTGATTACACTAGTCTATCTCCTCTGAGAGAAGGCAAAATGTGTTGTTAGTGAATGGATATCATTGCATATAGCGTGGAAGCCAATATCTTTAGATGAAGGCCATGAAGAAAAAAAAGTTTATCCCAATGTGATACTTGAAATTACAGATTTAGTTGTCACCACGAGCTCTAAATTGACATTTGAAATCGAATTCTACTTGCGAATTTTTAGTTTGAAATAGCATGAAAATCTCAACAACCAAGATGTATGGTATAATGGTAATCAATAAGGTGTGAGTTGGCATACATCAGTGACTTCAGCTCAATTGCATTGACTGCATGGCTATATTTCGCTGTAAATTCAATTGTGTTGTGTCTAAATTGATTTGTAATACGTCAGTGTTATGTTTGAGGTAGCAGTATTGATTGTAAACAAGCACATTGTGTTGTTTTCAGATGGCTGGTCCTCAGCCTGATAACCGTCAACAGCCATAATTCACCACTGAAGAACGTTTGATTAAGTTGACAACTTTTATTCAGAATAGAAACCATTCTTTTTGTTTTCAGCATTTTAGGGCGGCGAAGCAAGCTCCTACAAATCGCCCAGAAACTCTGCTAGTGTGTGTGTTCGTGTGTTCGTTACGGTAACATTAAAATGATGTATCCATTGATGCTCAGTTTATAGCTGTCCCGGTAATTTTGAATTCGAATCGGCCGAACACGCTTACTTTTCGTTGATTATCAATAAAAAAAACTCATCCGGGTTGGTGGGACGCTGTTTCGGGCACCTACCGATGTCAAAGTTTCTATATGAATACCCATGGTATTACACGTAAGTGGCCATGATGGAGGAGATATGATTCCAGCCAACGGTTGGTGGAAAAGGCAGAAAAAGAATGGCAAGAATTAGGAAGAATGAGCAGAATGGACCAGGATGAGCAGAATGGGCAGAAAAGTAGAATAGGGCCGAATCGACAGAAAAGCTAGAATGGACAGAATAATGCAAAAAAGGAAGAAGACAGAATGGATGGCAGAATCGGCAGAAGAACAGAATGGGCAGAATCGGCGAATGGCAAAATATGAAAGAAAGCCACTAGAAAATGCGAGCAGGGGTGGAGTAAACACTTTGGTTTGGGTTTCACACGAGCTTTGGCACTTTTTAATCTTTTTTCCCTTGTATAGTTGGTACCCCTGATTGTAAATGAATTGAACACGAAAATACATTCAACTCTTTAAACATAGCAACTGTCGTGTTCTATCATTTAGGTACAGTTGCGAGACTTCCTCAAACAACGATCGGCGAGTAATGGTCTTCCTTGGCCCCTACATGTCAGAAAAAGTACGAGAATAAAGCTCTGCTTCTTATCGTATCCACACAGTCCATTGTTAATAGGCGGTCAGGAATTATTTAAACTGGGTCATGCTATCCGCTGCCGCGTGTATCCCTGATACGGACGCTCCTAAACATGGCCCTTAAAAATGATGTCAAAATAAAAAACAAAATTAAAACAAACAAACAAAAGCAAACATAGTGCTGCAGCATCAAGTGAAAAGGGCCACCCCATTAGATTTCTACCAACCAAGGCCGGATCATACCATTTGCTTCATAGCTAAAATTGATCATTGGGTTGTGGGCAGGCGCGGAGCCAGGGAGGGGGCGGAGGGGCGCGCGCCTCCCGATTCTGCAAAACAGCCCAATTTGAGCTTTTTGGACCAGTTATACAAGCCTTTCAACCCCCCAGTATTTTGGACATTTTTTCAATCCTGGACGCATAAACCCCGCGCAAGTGGCTGATAAAACTACAAAAGGGGACCCGTCTGCTCATACAGTCAACGGTAAGGGTTATTTTAGCCGGACTGATATGTTTTCAGTTTTGTAGACTTATGGACCCATCTTTTTCACATTCATGCGGGGACAATGAATATTCATTATTAAAGAACAATATACAGATTGTTGAATCTTAAAAAGGAATTTTATTATGGGAATACCAGCAAATTTTGAACAAATAAAGATTTGATGACGTCACAGGCATTGAGTGGTTTATTATTTTTGCTTCTTGGGACCCATTCAGGTAAACATGACGTACGTATCCCCACATTGGAAAAAAACAAACCGATTAATCTCATCGTAGTCGGTTTTTGAATCATTAGGGAAAAGGTAATTTTGGTACATAAGCTGTTTTTACATAATAAACGGTGTCTTTTGAACAAAATAATACTATCACTTTGGGCAAGGGCAATGTACAGACCTGATTAACATAGTCGGATTTAGATATATCGTCCGCCCCGAAGAGCAAACTGATACCTTATACCTCGACACGTGACCTGACACCTGGACACGTGACCTGACACCTGATAATAAACTATTCATCTCATTACTGTTTATAACTACAATACGTCAAAGCAACAAGCATTCTGTATCTCCGTTGTCACAGCGTAACCGATCAAGATATGAGACTATACATGTGGTTCTGTAGTAAAGACTATTTTCAATGCATTTGAAGGCGTAGTAAAGACTATTTTCAATGCAGTTCAAGTCATAGTGTGGTACTTTTCAATGACGTACTTTTGGCATCTCCAGTTACCAGCATCGGGGTAAGCTAATCTTAAATGAATTTGAAACATTTAACATCAATGATAAGCTTATACTGCCTCGGTGACACCATCACCATGTGACTGGTCATCTCAACGCAAAGACTGGCATGGCACCGCATGCTTCTAACTCGATCCATTTCCTGATCCAATATAGCAACTGTTAACTGATTTTGTAATCGGACCAATTTTCAGGATTTTTTTCAAGCATTTCAAGTCATCTGAAGTATTATCATTAAGTCATAACACCATAGTCGTAACACCACTCAAATTGTAAATTATGCTACAGCCATGCAATAATAGGCCTACGCAGTGTAATAATCAGTACATTTGTAAGTTGTGCTTAAATTACTCAACAGTTAGGCCCCAGGCCCACGTCCGTTGCCACTGTTTTCATCGTCACTGCTATTAAAAGTTCACATCAATCATGCTTCTGTTAAATTACCTGTGCATAACTCAAAACTCCAGAAACTTCCCCTGCAAAAGTAATCTCTATCAAACATAATACCCTTGAACATACGCGCCATGGCTACAGAGCTATGCGCTCTGTAGCCATGCGCACCGATACACTCTAATATCAAAACAGCCCTATTATAATTATTATACACCCCAAAACCATTGCACTCCTGGATCCGCCATCGGGTTGTGTAGTTCATGAAAATACCTGATGACAAAAATAAAAGTGATGGCCATTTGCATAAACCAACATTTTCCAAAATGGCCACCATTTTAAAGGTAATGGTGACTTAGTGTTGGAATGTATGTTGTCTGGGTCAAGAGGTTCAATATACAATTACCAGAATTGCCTGAGTCATGGAAATTTATATACACGGCTATTTTTCAAGATGGCCGACATCTCGTCAAAGAAAACCGTATATTTCTTATTATATAACCTAAGAAGGTGATTTTGGTGTCAAAATGAGTGTTTTCTGGGTCAAGGAGTTCAATAAAACTATTCGCAAAACTGTAGGATGAATATAAAAGTGATGTTTATTTGCATTTGTCACTTTTTTCCAAGATAACCCAAAATTTTAAGTACAAGTACCCAAGAGTGTAAACTTACTGCAATGTCAAGCTTAATTAGTCTAGTGGCCAAGGGGGGTCCCCATGCACCCAGAAGGTATATTTTTTAAGTTACATATTTGTAAAGCTAATAGTGTCTAGTTTAAGAATTTTGATGTTCCCAACTCGAAATATTGTCCCATATATATGTTTGGTAACGATATTTGAGAGCCATCGTGGATGAGACCTTGCTAGAGCAGCTGCAAAATATAAGGGGGTAGGGGTAGCAAAACAACCATTATCTCCACTTTTTATTGACCAATTGGCATGATTTATGTACCAATATATAGCTAATAATTTTCTCTAACAGGGAATACCAAAACGAACCTCTTCTATCGGTGACCTGATGTGACCTGGGGTCAAATGTCACAAGGTCATTAATTTTTTGGCTATTTTCGGCATTGAATGTTTATTTCTATATGTTCACATTTAACTAGGATACTGGTTTTCACTCAATTTTTGCTTAAATATGGCTGAATTGCATTCTTTGATGTATATAAGCAGTAGTCAGAAGCATAACTTCAAAATCACATGGGTTAATGAGTTACACTGACTTTAAAGTCAATGCACTTTGTAGAAAAAAGGCATATTAGGTATAGCTTGAGGAGTAAAAGTGCTCATTAGATAACTTCGGCTCCCATTACCTGAAGTACTACTGGACATACAATGTATCATTGGAAAGTGTATACACCCAACTTTGTCTCTATGACAAGATTATAAATTTCCAGGGGTCATCCTAGGGGTCATTTAGAGGTCAAATGAGGTCATCTGAGATACAATATAAGGTTAATTGATAATTTTGGATGTAAAATGTATTTTGATAATCAAAATTGGTTTTAAGATACTAGGCTTAGGCTTCCCTTACCTGAGGTACTACTGGACATAATGTACATGTATCATTGGAAAGTGTATACAACACCCTACTCTACACTGGTCTATGACAAGATTATAAATTTGCAGAGGTCATCATAGGGTCATTTAGAGGTCAAATGAGGTCATCTGAGATACAATTTAAGGTTAATTGATAATTTTGGATGTAAAATGTATTTTGATAATCAAAATTGGTTTTAAGATACTACTACTAAAAATTTTTCTAAACAGTATTAGTGCTGATAGATTTGAGCCTATAATGTTCTCTTTCTTGGGTAAAAAGGCCCATTTTACTGATTTTTTTAAAATTAAATTTGAAGGAATTTGATTCTTTGATTGCGCATATATTTTGATAGTTTCAAATGAAAAACCGTTGTATGATATCCAACTGATAACACTTTACAGAATAGGTCTGTACCTGTACTCATGTTCCCTTTCTAGGGGTAGCAAACAACCATTATCTCCACTTTTCATTCACCAATTGGCACGATTTAGGTACTATTAAATAGCTAATAATTCAAGTTTCTCTAACAGAGGATACCATTATGAATCCCTTGCATAGATGACCTGATGTGACATGAGGGTCAAAGGTCACAAGGTCGTTAAGAATTGGGGTATTTTCGGTATAGGTCTTCATCTACAAGTATACACATTTTTCCCAAAATTCTGGTTTTCATTCAGTTTTTGCTTAAATATGGTCGCATTGCATTTTTTGATGTATATAAGTAGTAGTCAGAAGCATAACTTTCAAAATCACATGGGTTAATGAGTTACATTGACTTAAAGGTCAACGAACTTTAGGTATATAGGCATATTAGGTATAGCTTGAGGCGTAAAAGCACTCATTAGATCACCCCTGCTCCTTTTACCTAAAGTACTACTGGACATTATGTATCATTGGAAAGTGTATACAACACCCTACCTTACACTGGTCTTTGACAAAATTATAAATCTGCAGAGGTCAACCTAGGTCATTTAGAGGTCAAATGAGGTCATCTGAGATCAAATTTAAGGTTAATTGATAATTTTGGATGTAAAATGTATTTTAGTAATCAAATTTGGTTTTAAAATAATACTACCAAATTTTTCTCCCAAACAGTATTACAGTGCTGCTAAATTGGAGTGTAAAAGTTCTCTTTCTGGAGTAAAAAAGCCCACTTTGCTGATTTTTATCCCCCTGGCTTGAAAAGCAGAGGGGGATATTTCGAGGGTGCGAATGTCCGTATGTATGTGTATGTGTGTGTGTGTTCCAGTTTGGTTAGGTTTTGGTTAGGTTTTCGTTTTTTGTGTCTCCTTTGAAAAGTTTAAGTCCGATTTAAACCAGACTTGGGGTTAAGGTGCAATAGGGGTTCCTTCATATGTGAATGATGTCAAAGGTCATGGACAAAGGTCAAAGGTCATCTGAGGTCATATTCCAAACTAATATCTTGGCAGGGGGATGACACAAGTTTATTTGCAGTATTTTTAAAATTAAATTAAAATGATTTTAATACTTTAACTTACGTATATTTCGATAGTTTCAAATGAAAAATAGTTTTATAGTATCAAAATAATAACATTTTACAGAATAGATCTATTACTCGTACTCATTTCCCTTTTCTGGGATTAACATAACCATTATCTCCACTTTTTATTGACCAATTGGCATGATTTAGGTACCAACATACTTGATAATTTTCTCCAACAGAGGATATCAAAATGAGACCCTTGCATTGGTGCCCTGATGTGACATGGGGTCAAAAAATCACAACTCATTAAGGGGGTATGGGAGTATTTTCAGCGTATGTCTTCTTCTACAAGTACACATTTTCCCAGAATACTGATTTTCACTCAGTTTTTGCTTATATAGGTCGCATTACAATCATTGATGTATATAGGTAGTAGTCAGAAGCGTAACTTCAAAATCATATCGGTTAATGAGTTACAAGACGTAAAGGTCAACACACTTTGTAGAAAAAAAGCATATTGGTATAGCTTGAGACGTAAAAACGCTCACTTGATAACTTCGGCTCCTCTTACCTGAAGTACTACTGGACATTTCTTGTATCATTGGAAAGTGTATACAACACCCTACTCTGAACTGGTCTATGACAAGATTATGAATTTGCAGGGGTCACCCTAGGGTCATTTAAAGGTCAAATGAGGTCACTAGAGATATAATGTACGATTAATTGAAAATATTGGATGTAAAATGTATTTTGGTCATCAAAATTGATTTTGAGATAATCCATCAAACAGTATTAGTGTTGATAGATTTGAGAGTATTAATGTTCTCTTTCTGGAGTAAAATTAAATTTGAAGGAATTTGATACTTTTCCCTGTACATATATTTTGACAGTTTCAAATGGAAAATAGTTTTACATGCCTCAAATCCCTGAGTGTAATTTTTGCCATTTTTCAAAAATCACGGAGCAGACCCTGCCTTGTGTTTAGGGAGAAAGTGCTCCTAGATCTAACAACACAAATACCACTTTATACCTCCATTTTTTGCAGTGATCGTCAAGTTGCTAGTCATTTTCCTCTAGGCACGTAAGGGATATATAGTATCCAAATGGTAACCCCTAACAGATAGGTCTAACCGTACTCATTTCCATTTTCTATATTGCAAATAATTAAATGCAGAGAAGTACCTTAGTAAAATGTCCTGCTTTGGGTCTAAAAATACCTGTCTCATTTTGAAAATCATGGAATAATACAAGCTTCCTGTGGCTTAAAATTTCGGGATGAAATGGGATAACATTATGCACTTTCGTATTAGTTTTTGAGGGATCTAATTTTGCTAAATTAAATGTAAATTTGGCTAATTTTCACATGCATTATTGGCCCCGTTTAGAACTTGCTTTAGTAGATTACCGGGATGAATTGAGACTAATTACTCCCCCTAGCTTGATTGACTTGGTATGCCACTGCATGAAATGTGATTGTGAATTTCATGTTTTGAAAAGGCATGGTCTCTGAAGTCAGACATACCCTACTTATTTCATAGCTTTTAAATCAAAGTTGATTTTTTTCTTCAAAAAAATATTGGAGATCTGTTTTATCATAGAGAACATGGCGGACTGACCACAGACTTGCTATGGGATTTTCTACATGGGCGGCTTAGAAAAGATGCTTAAATCGCAATAGGCCAGTAGTATTAGCTCATATAGCCAAATAGTGGACATTTTTGGTAACAAGCTGATTTTTTCAGGATAGGTGCTGGAACATGTGTACTTTGACAAAAAGTCCCCGCAAATCCCGTGGTGGCATTTTCCAAAATTCAAGATGGCGTCCAAAATGGCCGTTTTTAGAATATTTTTATATATTTTTGGAACTATACATGTTAAAAACAAAACAAACACATCCAAACATATGTATTTGAGTATGGGGAATCTAATTAAAACATAACCAAGGAGTTTCAACGCTGACAAGTATTCAAAATTCAAAATGGCGCCCAAAATGGCCGCCATTTTTATATTCACAGAAATGTTGAAGCCGCAAGTGTTCGGAAAAATGTTATTTAGAGACTTAATATAGTACTTAAGTTAATGGTATCCAACAATACCATTAAAATATATTGTATAGCTATTGAACATAATGATATTCAAGATAATGCAAGTAAATAAGTATAAAAATAGAAAGAATCCTCATTTAATTCAGAGTTTCCTCTTTCTTTCACATCTTAGGACATATAGTTTCAAATATAGAGAAGCTTGTCTTTCACCAGTTTGCATCAATTAAGGGACTTATACCCAATTAAAATACCAAACCATCATCTGGGGGTCAAAGGAGGAGCGTGGCACAGTGGTTAAGGCCTTTGCCTCTGGTGCAGAAGGTCCTGGGTTCAAATCCCGCTAGAACCGTGAAAGTCAATTATCCGCTCTCCCCATGGTTGCATCTGAAAGACGCCGGGCCATGACAAAGACCTCGCTACAGTCTATTCCGATAGGGTAATCCCCTGGTGTCGGAGAACAATGGACTGTCCTGTAAACCCGGTGTGCTATCTCCTTCATTACAGCTGTTAATGCCAAGATATGCCTGACATAAAAAAACAGTATAGAGAATAAACAAAAATATTTAAAAATAAAAATTAAAAAATGGCTCTGTACTGATATAGAAAATAGTTACCACTTCACATTAGAGTAGAGGTGGTTGGATCAAAAACCGTGTTATTTGGTTCTCCCATCACCATGACAATGGTGTATGCGGTGTCCGAAAAACAATGCATTTTTTGTTTCAAATTTTAGGTCGAGTAATTTTTTGGCACTGCATACGGGCCAAAAATCACGTTGCATATTTACCACACACATCGAGTCAGTCTTCCCTAAGAGACAGGGGTTCGGAGCAGTCTTCATAGACAGGCCCGTATACGCAGGGGGAACACAAATTCCACATACGGGGCAAAAGGTCCACTTTTTGCTGAATTTTGTAATAAAAAGGTACGAACATAATCAGGTCATTTTTTTACTCGCCCTGTAGAAATATTTATTTGTCATGTTCATTTATACTCTGCACCATCGTTGCCATTACTACTCACATACTAATTAGGGCCACCAACAATTTCCCTGGGCCTGTTAGAGGAAAATGGAGGCCCTGTTTTTAGAAAAATTGCGCTTGAAGCACGAGAAACAAAATTTCATATTATCTTAAAGTAGCCTCTAAAACCCAATAGGCCAGTAGTATTAGCTCATATAGCCAAATAGTGGACATTTTTGGTAACAAGCTGATTTTTTCAGGATAGGTGCTGGAACATGTGTACTTTGACAAAAAGTCCCCGCAAATCCCGTGGTGGCATTTTCCAAAATTCAAGATGGCGTCCAAAATGGCCGTTTTTAGAATATTTTTATATATTTTTTGGAACTATACATGTTAAAAAACAAAACAAACACATCCAAACATATGTATTTGAGTATGGGGAATCTAATTAAAACATAACCAAGGAGTTTCAACGCTGACAAGTATTCAAAATTCAAAATGGCGCCCAAAATGGCCGCCATTTTTATATTCACAGAAATGTTGAAGCCGCAAGTGTTCGGAAAAATGTTATTTAGAGACTTAATATAGTACTTAAGTTAATGGTATCCAACAATACCATTAAAATATATTGTATAGCTATTGAACATAATGATATTCAAGATAATGCAAGTAAATAAGTATAAAAATAGAAAGAATCCTCATTTAATTCAGAGTTTCCTCTTTCTTTCACATCTTAGGACATATAGTTTCAAATATAGAGAAGCTTGTCTTTCACCAGTTTGCATCAATTAAGGGACTTATACCCAATTAAAATACCAAACCATCATCTGGGGGTCAAAGGAGGAGCGTGGCACAGTGGTTAAGGCCTTTGCCTCTGGTGCAGAAGGTCCTGGGTTCAAATCCCGCTAGAACCGTGAAAGTCAATTATCCGCTCTCCCCATGGTTGCATCTGAAAGACGCCGGGCCATGACAAAGACCTCGCTACAGTCTATTCCGATAGGGTAATCCCCTGGTGTCGGAGAACAATGGACTGTCCTGTAAACCCGGTGTGCTATCTCCTTCATTACAGCTGTTAATGCCAAGATATGCCTGACATAAAAAAACAGTATAGAGAATAAACAAAAATATTTAAAAATAAAAATTAAAAAATGGCTCTGTACTGATATAGAAAATAGTTACCACTTCACATTAGAGTAGAGGTGGTTGGATCAAAAACCGTGTTATTTGGTTCTCCCATCACCATGACAATGGTGTATGCGGTGTCCGAAAAACAATGCATTTTTTGTTTCAAATTTTAGGTCGAGTAATTTTTTGGCACTGCATACGGGCCAAAAATCACGTTGCATATTTACCACACACATCGAGTCAGTCTTCCCTAAGAGACAGGGTTCGGAGCGTCTTCATAGACAGGCCCGTATACGCAGGGGAACACAAATTCCACCAGAAGGGGCAAAGGTCCAATTTTGCTGAATTTTTGTAATAAAATTTTTTTTTTTAAAACCCCTAATTTTTTACTCGCCCTGTAGAAATATTAATTGTTCATGTTCATTATACTCTGCACCAGTCGTTGGCCATACTCTTCATACTTTTGGCACCAACATTTCCCTGGCCTGTTAGAGGAAAGGAAAATGGAGCCTGTTTTTAGAAAAATTGCGCTGCTTTGAAGCACGAGAAAAAAATTGTCATATTATCTTAAAGTAGCCTTAAAACCCAACTTGATGAAATCCTCTCATTAGAGTGGACCATTTTGATACATATTGACTTCTAGCATCCAAACGGCAGGAGCGATTTCAATAAAATGATAATAAAAAATGTTTAATTTAAAATCGTTCATCACCTTAAGCTTAGGTGTTCATTCAAAAAGTTTCTTGTAGGGGGCCCAGCAGCGACACCTGACACATACACATCTAAGCAGGCGTGAGAAACTAAGAGCGGAATTTGGTAGTCTTTGTCAAAGAGTCGGTTTTACTAGCCGTGGGGTGGGGGACCTGGGAGAGGTTTTGAACGTTAGTTTGGTAAATGGTACGATGCTAAGAGCCTTGGTCCCATTTTTAATCACGTTTTTTTTAGCTATCACATCAAAACGGGTTGTGTGAAATGTGGTGCAAAAACTTTCAGATGATGTGAGTGCTAGGGTTGGGTTAGAGTGTTAATGTTTGGGGTAGGGCATTAAGGGTTTAGTGTTACGAGACATGTACCAGATAGAATCTGTGTAGTGGATTATATAGACAGACACACATCTCACATTCGATGGGAGTATGTTACGAGTTAGGGTAGGTTGTTTTGATATTACAAATTGTTTTGAAGGTTAAGAATTGGAGTCAAAAAGGTTTGTTTTGAAAGATTTAAATTCAGACCTGAGGTCTAAGGTCAAAATTGTTTTGTATAAAATGGACAGTTATTCAGTTTTCTTTATAAAGTAGAACTAGCAATTTTCCTAGATTTAAATGCACTTTCAAATAAAGGAAAAAGTTTAACTTTTAGACCGGGTCTAACTCTTATGCATACGGACCATAAGAGTTGGTGGTTAAGATGTTAGTGGTTTAATTTGGAGGTTAGGGTGTTTGCAACTAGGATGTCTAGCACCGGTGTTAAGAGTAGGCGTTGGGAGTAGGATTTAGTGTTTGGTTGGGTACAGGTGTGGGGGTTGAGGATGGGTACGATGTTTGGAATTGGAGTTAGTTTGGGGGGGTGGTGTTTAGGGTTGGCAAGTTACGTTCTGGGGTCTGATGTTAGGTTTATAGTATTGGGGTTAGGGCTTATTGTGTAGGCTGAAATGAAATCTTTTGACCATCAACTTACTTCGTTTTCAATATAATTTTTCAAAGCATAACTTTTCTAGAAAGCTGCCTGATGATAATGCAATTTAAATTAAAAGAAAAAGAATTTTGCCTGGATTGGAGACAGCCTGGTATTATTAAATTAATTTGTCAAAAAGACTGAAGATGTCGCGGACATTTGTTCATTTTTCTTCAATTTTTTAAGGGAAAAAGAAAAAGATTTGTAAATGTCACTTGTAGTACCGTGCAATATTATGTTGAACCTCATATATCATATTTATTATCTTAATTTGGTTAAAAGAAATAAAAATGAAAAAGAAAAATGAAAGAGTGTTGATAGTTCGGTCCTGTTCGTCTTATCTAATCGCGTTATTACAAAACTGGGAAGGAAGTGCCATTGACATGGTGTTACCATAAATCGATATTTTTAAAACTACTGAACCGAATCGAGTGATGTTGTTTACATTAAAATTGTAAAAAAATAATTGTGGTTATTGATTCTTTTTTTATTCCTTCAAATGTGATCTTATTTTGAATTTATGGCCGCCTTTATTAGGGATGTAATCTTTCTGAGAACCTGGATAACTTTGTGGGGTGAATCCCAGGTTCTGCAAGTTTTGATCTCAAAACATTGAAAACAAGTTCTAGTTAGCTCTTGGGGAATTCCCCACTTTACCTGATTGTGCCAATCTAACCAGGTGACAATTAACAAACAACTCCTTAGGGAATCCCCTTTTCTCCTTTATGTAAACAAAGTATTTTTTCCGTGGAATGAGAGAAATCTCTTCAAATCAAAGAGAAAATAATATTTTTAAAAGTTTAATCAGAAAACTTGACGGCCATATAAAACAACAGCAAAGAATCAAATTCCTTCAAATTATTTAAAAAAAAATCAGTTAAAATGGGCCTTTTTACCCAAGGAAAGAGAACGTATAGACTTCAAATCATAGCAACTAATATGTTTGGAGAAAAAATTTTATTGTTTAATCCCTGATATACCACGTTCCTTAAGCAATAAATTGTCCAAAATACATGTTACATCCAAAATTATCAATTAACCTTATATTGTATCTCAGATTGACTCATTTGATCTCTAAATGACCCCTAGGATGACCCCTGGAAATTTATAATCTTGTCATAGACCAATGCAGAGTTGGGTGTTGTATACACTTTCCAATGATACATTATATGTCCAGTAGTACTTCAGGTAAGGGGAGCCGAAGTTATCTAATGAGCACTTTTACGCCTCAAGCTATACATAATATGCCTTTTTTCTACAAAGTGCGTTGACCTTTACCTCAATGTGACTCATTAACCAATGTGATTTTGAAGTTATGCTTCTGAGTACTACTTATATACATCAAAGATTGCAATGCGAACATATTTAAGCAAAACTGAGTGAAAATCAGGATGCTGGGAAAAATGTGAACATAAAGATGTAAACCTATGCTGTTTGTTTTGGTATCCTCTGTTAGAGAAAATTATTAACTATATATTGGTACATAAATCATGCCAATTGGTCAATAAAAAGTGGAGATAATGGTTATTCTGCTACCCCTACCCCTTATATTTTGCAGCTGCTCTAGCTAGGCCTCATCCACGATGGCTCTCAAATATCGTCACCAAACATATATATGGGACAATGTTTCGCGTTGGGAACATCAAAATTCTTAAACTTGACACTATTAGCATCACAAATATGTAACTTAAAAAAATATACCTTTTGGGTGCATGGGGACCCCCTTAGCCACCCAACTAAATGTGGCAAAGTGATAAAATATATTAACCCAGATGCTTGATAATCAATACCAACACAAAATCCTCAGTAACTCCTCCTTAGAACCTCCTAACTGCGCTTAATGGCCGAAACGAAAACCCCAAAACATTGACTGCCAATAGGTGTGCACATGACCATGACCATTTAATTGTTCGAAATTCGGGGCCATTTTACTCTTGACATATCTAAAACAAACAAATAATAGTTTCTATTAAAATAATACAGGCCTAAATATCAAAATTCCCATGCAATTCCAGATATATGTTTTGGGTGTATACATATAGAGTAGTCAAGGTGTCTTATTTTGGGTGTCACATTGGTAGTCCATGAATAACATGACTCACGACTCATCTGACAGTTTTGAGAATATTGCTGTTAAAATCCTTGACCTAAAAACATCCACTTTGTCACCAAAATCGTCATCCTAGGTGCTGCATAGCAAGAGGTATAAACGATTTTGTCTTTTATATGTTGACCATCTTGGAAAATAGTGACGTATGAAAACTGCCATTACTTTCATATTCATCTGACAGTTTTGTAAATAGTTTCATTGAACTCCTTAACCCAGAAAATCTTTAATTTGACACCACAATCATCTTCATAGGCTATAAATGTAAGGTTTGTGTCAATAAAATGTCAGCCACCTTGGAAAATATCGGCACGTGCAACATTTTATAATTTGGGGAATAATTGTTTTGAACGCCTTGACCCAGAAAAAAACATTTGTTACACCAAAATTGTCTTCTTAGGTGTTTTTTGCTTTAAGATGGCTTCCATTTTGGAAAATGGCGTCGTATGCAAATTGCCACCACTTTTAATTTTGTCGTTTTCACGAACTCCATATCCCTACCGTCAATTTTAGCTATGATGACAAATGTTATTATTTCGGCCCCGGTGTGAAAGTAGATATAGTCCGGCGGGAGCCACAGTCCGGGGCTCCATAGACGATAACGGAATAAAGCGTGAAACTAATGTTGCGTGAAGAGTCAACTGAATCGATTGCCCTATTGTTCATCATTGTTCCCGGACTATGAGTACGCCGGACAATAATTACTTCTACACCGGTAGCACTCTCCTAAACAGGTTGGTCCTGCAGCACTAACAAGTTGCATGATCAAAAATTCAGGAAAAAATAAAACAAATTAAAAACAACAACAACAAACACATACAAATATAAACAAAAATTGCGGAAAAATTGCCTATCCTAAAGGTCCGTTCATACTTCCACTGCACTGCATTGTTGTGCAGTATATTTCAGGTCCGTTCATACTTCCACTGCAATGCAGTTGCAGTGCTGCTGCACTGCTTATATATCGACCACTTTCTGCTGCAACTTGATGCAACCCACTGCAATGCAAGTTAAAACGAATTTAACTTTGTTGCAGTATATCGAGGCATTGCAACGCACTGCACTACATTGCAGTGAAGTATGAACGGATATTGCAATGTTCCATCACTTCCGCTGCACTCCTAATCGAATCGATTTACTGCAGGTCAACCCAGATCACTGCAAGTCATGGGTTGCAGTACGCTGCAGTAAACTTGAGAAGGATTACAGTAAAATTGGTGTACTGCTGTGCACCCCATTGCATCTTGGTGTATTACAATAAATTTAACTTTGTTGCAGTACTGCATTGCGTTGCTGCACACTGTAAGTGATTGCAGTACCGATTTTGGTAGGCTGCATTGCAATACTGCACTACAATGCAGTGAAGTATGAATGGACCTTAATCCGGCCCTTCAGTGGCGTAAATTTCTTTTTTACATGGGGGGGTGATGGGGTTGATGAAAATTTATTAATGAAATAGGGTTTGCTGACACGATCCGTTATTATATAACCCTTACTAAGATCCTTGTCATTTGATTGGTTGAATTGAGGTCACATGACGTTTGAAAAATGACCATTTTTTATTCTCAGTTCCAAAAGTACCATTTCAACGGTTTGTTGCTCGTATCCACAAGTCATTGGTAATGCTTTTGTGGTGGGTCAGGGATTTGTTCAGCTAGTGTGCTTTGATCCGGGGGCGCGGGTATCCATGCTAACGGACGGCTCCTAACATGGCCTGCAGCATGTTGAGACTGGGGGAGGATTGGGAACAAACAGGGTTTTTCACCCTACTCTATTCGACACTGACTGCGATGTAATGTACAGTTGTGACTCGCTGTACACGGGACAGACGGCTTAACGTTCCCTCCGAAGGGAGGGGTGATGCTTTCATGATCATTTTGCCCCAATTCCAAGAGACCATGAGGAGAGCGGTATTCTGTATTTAATCAATAGATGCTATACGACAAATCAGAATGATGTACCCGAATAAATCCCAGCAAGTGCCCGACCCCACCGGGATTCGAAACACGGGTGAATTTGTTTGTAAATTTGCGCCAGAGGCAGCACCCTAACGCTAGGCCACGCTCTCCAACAACAGGTTGAAACCGCAAACAAACCGTTGAATATACTTTCCAATCAATGATTAGTCCATATTTGTTTAAGAGTAACAAGCGATGCCTATATTATTCAACGTAACCTTGTGAACTTCGCACTGCGTCGAGGTTTCTTGATTGACCCGAAAACCGGAACGCGTTTTCCTTACACGTACGTAAGTGGCACAAAGTAATGTATACGCTGCTTGGAACGCGCCGCTGCACAACGATGGATTGCTAACGAGAGCTGTATCCAAGCAAACTCAAAATAGAAATGGCGCGTCCGCGGGCGGCGTTAGGTACTGCCGAATTGCGATGTATTGACCTTGATTTGAGGAAGAATTAGTTAGTGCTGCGGATTCCGAAAACACTAAAAGCAAATATGCACTCGGTAGACTGGAAGATTTGCTAGATTCGCGGAGACAACTTTGGAGTCTGTGGAGGCCCTGTCACCTTCAGAACTGGACGCTTTCCTCGGTCGGTTTTACGCCATGTCTTACGGAAGCAAACAGGACGGCAAAACTCTATGACACAAAGAATCGATAGCAAGGATTCGATATGTAAAACGCCATTTTCAGAGCCTGATAGGATTTGACATATGTGATATAAGGTGTGGAATTCGTGGCAGCAATAAAGTCTTAAGCAAGCTTGTTAAGATAAAGAAGTAGAGGGCACAGGAACAGTATAAAAAAAGAAGGGGTCTGTCAATGTTGCAGAATGGAGAAAATCCAACTTTCCAAGAGTTAGGACGAAATTCCCAATACGATATACAGCATAAAGTCTTCATAGACGTGATGGTTACTTCTGTAATCGTGGCTGTGAAAATTTGCATGATATGAACGCCAATGTTCACAGTTTACCATGATTGAAGATGGAGTCCGGTATATCACCACAGTGAGATCACTGACCAAGAACAACAGGGAAGATGACGATACTTCATAAGTGGATATATGTATGAAATTCCAGGTATGATCGATGGCCCGCGGTAGCATCTTTGAGAAGTATGTATTAAAAATTAAAACCAAGCTTGTCTGGTTGTGTGTCAGGGCCTTCTAAGGAGAAGGCGCCTGAGAATGACAATGTTCCAGGTATGCAATGCTCATGTAGGGACATCATGCTGGGTCAAAAGTGAAAAAAAAAGAGCACAGAGTTGGGTGCAGCAAAGGTCTATACAAATCATTGCATCAGAGCTACATGTGTCAGACACTGGACGACGGCTGGTTTCTGTTTTGCACAGCCGTGACATAATTGTCAGTGAGCGGTCATCACAGCGAACAATCCATCAAAACACTATAGTTAGACCAGGATGTAGAAGAAGAAAAAAAGGAGTCATGCCTCGCATCTGGTTTTGGATGGTCCACAAATATCAGCAGTACAGCAGCCTGCGAGCAGCTCAGCATCCAGTGCAAGATGCTACATTTCAAAGCCCAAAACATGAAGTTCCTGGGCCCAGTAACAATTCTACGGCTACTCATAACCTAAGTGCAGCAGCTCACTGGATCTCCAGCCTTACCTTTGAATTCATCTCAAGAAGAAACAACAATTCTTCAAGACTTAGCGCCAGCAATTGACCAATGCCTTGACATAAGATAAAGAAATGATGTGAGTGCAAGCACAACCCAGAATTTCAACTTCCTGGTTGTGTGCATCATCTGTTATAATGCAAATAGACTTGAATACCCACAACGCTAAATTGTTATTTATTGTTGAAATCTTGGGGACCGTTACGCATTTGCCTGGAACTTTGTACTGTTGTACATGCTTTTTGGATATTTGACATATTTTGAACTTCGCCCAAGATGTTTAGAACTTTGAAAATGGATGCTTAAAAATTTGAAATTTAAAATACTAACTGAAGAGTTGTGATAAAGCAATATTTCAAGAGGAAGTAACCGGTAAGTGCATTAGTATTCAAAACAGTTACCTAGGCCCCGCACAGGCCTACATTTTACTTGGAAAATTCTAGCGCCGAGGTTGTGTCAAATGACAGGATCTAGTAAGGGTTATATAAAAACAAAATATTGAAGGTTTTTTATTCGGTAAGATGGAAAGAATATTTTCTTCGGTGAATGAAATATGGGGACTGGTCCATTTCAAATCGGCGTAGCCTAGTTTTGAATGGGAAACAGTTTTATATTCACCCAATTCACATAGCAGGAAACCTGTTATAACTGGTAACTGCTATTGCTATAAGCAGGTACCTGTTATAAAAACTGACTCAATGTATACACTGCACAGTGCTCTCATATCACATAGTAGTATTATCGCTTATTCCGTAAAGCTTATGTAGGATTAAAAATCAATCACCTCCCACATACTCCTCGCTAGTGTAGTGATAAGAGCATCGGTTTATATTGCAGGTATCACAGGTTCCGAATCCAGGCATGGCCTTTTAAAATAAATGTATTTCAATATTATTTTAGAGAAAGAGAAAACATTAATAAGCCAGGTAGGAAATCGCGTGTACAATACGTTAGAACGTAAACCCTTACCATGGTACTGATGTATATCAGTGTATACATGAGTCAGTTTTATAACAGGTACCTGCTCAATAGCATCTACCCCCCCAGTTATACCAGGTTGCTGCTATGTGAATTGGGTACAATAGTTCACTCATGAAAACTATTTATTACCATTACCTATAATATCAATCTGTATATAGTTTACACAGGAAGGCAAGTTCCAACGGCCGTTGAATTATTATCGGAGGAAGGATCTCCGATATTAATTATTATAATTACAAAATTCCTTCGTTGCAAAAATATCGACATTTCGGAGTTAAACATTAACGGGTATAGTTTACTAGCCAGTTACAATAAAAACCGTGTAAAAATCTCAACTGTTTTTTTGTTTTTTGTAATTTGGGGGCGCTCTTCCAAAATATGTGCTATATTGCTTTAATACCAAAAACAAAGAATACACTACATGAACTGTGACAAATACCAGGGACAATGGATGGCTTAAATAGAAAAGAGGCAACAATGAAAGGCAAAGAATAGCAAGGGAAAAAACACACAGATACTAATGGACACTACAGGAAATCAAAGCACACGAAGGAATACATTTACACTTGTTAACCGTAGCACAAGGATTGGTTGCTGGGGCTGGCATCTGGACCAATTCAGCAGAGAAATACATTGGCACCAAGAAGGGGGGCAAAATGGTTTTTTGTCAACCGTCCGACTACGTTTCAACAGCTTCGCAATGTCATTACCCAGACACAACTTCGTAACACAGAGGGGGAGTGTCAAAGTAATCGGGGAAGTTTTATGTAGATAAGAAACTGTTTAGGCATGGGGAACTATATCACGTTTTCTTTAGAGTGTTTTTAGCTTTCCAAAAATTAATATCTGATTATGTTTCACTTTTTGGCACACACTGTAATGCAGTAACTTCAGGTTTTATCGTCCGCTAAATAGGACATTTTCCATGGCGTCTTCGACGAACTTTTGAGGTCACATGCGACACAACGAAACGTCGGGCTAGAAATTGCCAACGAATGCGGCAAGATCCATACGTATGGCGGGCGATCAGTACAGTGTACAGTTGTCAACCGATGGGGTCTTGTTCAATTTTTTATTTAAGGTGCGCTTTTTAGGGACCCGAAATATCGTATATGCTTCATTGTTGTTTTTCGTTTTTAGATTCGTAAAGTTGTATACATAGGTAAAATAATTATGATAAACAAAACGTATAATAGTAGTTTTAAAACTCAAATTCGGTTGTTAAATTTGCTCGAAATTGATGTTCTCTTCAAACACGACAGGTTTTGTGGAAGTGCGACCAATGCATCTACAGGGGTATTGCAAATACAGTGTGTGTTAGAATTCTCTTTATACTTTAGAATTAAAAATATCACTTTCACTTTGATCTCCAAAATTTTGCAGGTTTGCGATGCTGTTGGTTGATATTTTTAAATGTATTACCGTAACATATTTTTAAATGAGCAAATGCTGGTAATGACAACAAAACATTATAATAATGTTTTGTTGTCATTGGATGTGTTTTTATCAACTATGGATTTAGATCATGTAAAACATATCAAAATTACAAACTTTTAATTGAAAATGAAATAATCGTAGACAGGGACAGGGAGATATGATACCGAATATCAAAGCAACGCCTTTTTTCTAGATCGGTTTGTATAGCATAGTGTATTAGATTCAGACTACGGATGCAAGAGTTACTGGTTTCATGGACCTAGTAGATAGAAGGACCAACAACGCGCAAACCATCAATTACCATCTGGAAAGCTAGGCACTCAATTTGCATACACCGAGGCCGTCTGTGATCTATATCTCTTTGCCGCGATCGATGCAGTGACTAAGGTCTTTACTAAGGAAAAGCTGTCCACAAAACTTTGTAATTTGACCGGATGTTGTGACCCCGGAATGTAGGGTTTTTGGAAAGTACATAGTACACTCAATTTCCATGTTTTTTTATTGTCACCAAATAGAGGAGAAATTATTTCAGAAAATACCGAAAACCCCAGCAAAATCCGTCATTCCTTTGTGGAGCTACGACTGTAGAAAATAAGCTTGCATTTTGGGTGATTTTGTGACCCGTAATTGTTAAAAATCTTGTGAAAATTAAATAATATGACTATTGAGAAACGGTGTTATGAAAATTCAATGTACCTTGTAACAAAGTATAACTTTTGAACTGGTGTCCAAGCGTGCCCATACGTGTAATTCAACCTCGAAAACCCCTCCAAATTGTAATATTTTAACTTCCGGTTATGTTGAATTTGTTACCGTTGTGGCAGTTTGATAGCCGACACCATGTCGAACTGATTCCAATGTCAGTTCCATCTGAAATATGAGTGTGATAAGTCATACTTTATACCTAATTAAATTGATAAATTATAAATTAATTAACCCTCGTCTTCCGAAGGTGGGGGGGGGGGGTTGTTACCGCTCTCTTCTATTCTTTTCGCCCTACTAAAACCCATTTTCCGGTGTCAAATGAGTTAATGTAATTGCCAATTGACAAAAAAAATTCCTGATCTTTCAATTTCCTCTTTCCAATATTGCATTACATTCATTCAAAAATTTGAGGCGGGCTAACAACGTTCCAGTATTGCCCGAAAAGCAGGGCCAGTCAGCATCCTGCTGAGAGGGGGATTATCGCATTACCTTAAGCACGGTAAATTGGATCATGGCGGGATTTAAAACAATAGGCGGCAACGTGATAGGGTCTTTTAAAAAACTAATGTGTTGTGGATATACTAGGTCCATGCTGGTTCAAATTCGGCGAGGAACGTTTTTTTGGTTTTCTTTTTTGATTATCTTTGTAATTATAATTATGTTTTACAGTAAGGGAATTACGAAAGCAACTATGAAAGCAGCTAAAAGCTATCAGTGATTTCTTAAAAATGAAAAACAAATCTCCCCCTGCTATTTTCATCAAAGTCCATGTTGGCACTGTTGTATTGGAAATTGTAATAGTTAAGAACCCTGTAAGTGGCCCAAAGCGTAACACAACGTATTTGTCAAGAAATACATGATTTTTATGTTTTGAATGTTTTTAAAAAAAAAAACAACGATAATGGCATCTTCAAGGACACGCTTTTAATTAAATGATTAAGGGTGTGTTTACACAAAAATCGGTAATATAAGGTGGTGATATGCCTAACCACTAGCATTTAGAGAAAATGGACATTTGAAGTTGGATAAAATGACTGAATCTGGCTTAAGTTACAAAAATAGCTGCTCGAGTACACATGATCGACTGCCGTGACCTTCTAAGCCGGAAATTAAGTGCACAATACCTTTGCTACCGCTTGAATAGGAAAGTAATCGACGTGTAGTAAAAGTGCGATTGACAAAACTCAGGGGTATAAAACAAAATAATCCCATGACTTGGTGTGTAAATAATTCCGAATAATAAAACTAATGTTTTTAAATTCCAATTTGCAATTTTGGCGGTCCACAGAAGCTGAAAAACATTTCTTTACCGAATGTATGGTAATGGTTTTTTTTAAATATGTGACTATGTACTATTTAATTACCATCAAATTACACCACGAGGTAAATTACACTTACGAGCAGTACGCAGGGTTAATCGTCGCTGGGTAATTGGCTATAATCAGTAAAGCTAATTTTTTAGTAGACTACGAATGACGTAATGCAAAATCCAACCCAAAATTAGGGTCTCTTTGATTATATCAATAGAAAACTAAACTGCGGACGACGTGTCAAGTATGTTAGTTTTTCTTGTGTTTTAGTGATTGAAAGGTATGAATGTTATCATAAACAATTTCTGTGCCTTGCGCTGTTTTGCCTTTTAAATTATATTAATGGATTCGCTGATTGACCACCACGTTCTTTCTCTAGAAGCGTAACTCTCTAAATTGCGTTGATGGTTCAAGTTCTGGGACCTTAGAAGAGTAACACTTTGTACCTGGACCCGTGGCAGCTATGATATAAAACGCGTGGTAAAATTACTAGCTGCATTGTGCGTATTTAGACCGTTAATGTGCAATGTCAGTATTTTTTCATATTATTTACATGATTTTTTATTTTTTTTCGAAGGTCCTTGTGGTCCAAAATGATGATCCTGATTAGACATCTGGATTCGTGTGCCGTTGTAAATGCATGGTATAGATCATAAATTTGTGCAAATTTTGAATTTCCCACTGGCATAGATACGGTCCACCAGTTACAAGCAGTAGAGCAGTTAGCTCACAGTGATACAGGCATCGAGTCACAAGTGACTTTCATCACCTGATAATACGTATTCGCAGCGGCGCATAGACGATATACAAATTTGGGACTTGGCACGAGCGGTTGTATGATGCTATGGCTTTTTCAGATTTTCAAAGTTAGCATTTATTCTTGAAACGTAGGTATTCAAGTTTGAAAGTGAAAACAAATCAAAATTTATACGGGTAATCAAGCTTTGAAATGGCTGGTTTAGGCTACAAATGAATTCTGATATTACAATGTCACGCTACAGCTTTACGTGAATAATTATT
>JAMKCH010033365.1:0-155359 GCA_023653785.1 Ophioderma brevispina
AGTTATACCCTGGATAAGTTAGAGTTTGCTTCAGGCCTGGAGATGACAAATGTATGTACAGACCTATAGAGCACTTGCACGGAAGGTCAATAGGTTAACTTGACCAGACCCGTCCTCTAAAACAAACCAAGCGTACAGAGAGTACAAAAGAATCACCTGCAGAAATATCTTAAAGGGGCACTGGCACATTTTCACAAAATATGAAATTCCTTCAATTTGCTCTCAAATGATAGTCTAGGCCATTGGAAGAACAGAGATATATTTTACGCATAAAAATAACATACCCCAAAACAGATAGGGACATTGATATGAGGATAAAGACATCCAGGTAATTTGTAGGCCAACTTTTAAGTTTTCCATAACTTTAATCAACAAATGTGTATATTACATGAATATTTTTGACTCGTATTCACTGATATTAAAACCACAAAGATTATAGACCGGTCAAACAGTGTGCATAGCGTGGGAAACATGCATACGGCACGCGTGTTCTTGTGTTAAACGCCATTTTCGTCGTCTGCTGAATTAAGCGTCGCCGGCGACGTTAAATTATAAATTCGTTCTGTTTACACATAAGGAAGCTGATTTGGTCTTAATCATTTCGGGTGAGGGCTTTTGTATATAAAAGCTTTACAACCATGCAAAAATATCGATTTTGAAAAATCTTGAGGGCGTACTATTTTTCAAATGTGCCAGTGTCTCTTTAAATGTTCAGGTGAACCAGGTGCATGCATTGTTCTTTGCATGCTTGGATGATCTGGAGGGCAAACAAAAGTCTATTCAATATAATTTACCCTCCGTGAAAGGGCTCTATAATTGATTTGTACTTTCAAACTACAACATTGATTGATTTTTGATTGATTTTATTTGGCTCCATAAACATAAAAAGAACAATTTGTACAGAGAGTTAAAATATATATAATGTTTAAAGACATTCGAAAATACATGATAAAATGATAAGAGATACATATTCAATAAATACTACCCAGTGAAAGACAAAAATAATTTTGGAACCAGGATAACCCATGAAAGCCAATATTTCAGGCTTATTTCCAATGGGGTCCTTCAAAGTTTTTGGCAAAAATGGCAGGAAAAAAAAGAAACAAACATGAATGACAGAAAAAACTTTTTGACAAAAAAAGAGTTTGAACATGTGAGCAAAAGGAATATCTCTAGCTCAAACTTGTATTGTTACTTTCCTTCTGATGAGAGCGTTGTCAATGATCATATTTAGATGGTTTCTTCTGAATGGGTTGTGAATGTAGAATAGGTACAAAGGTCAACGTGACATCGTTTATTTTCTGACTATAATGCCTGTAATGCCTCAGGAAAAACGAAGAACATATTATTAATTACACCGTTCAATTACAGTCTGCGTTTCTAACAATTGTTTTATCAAAATTTTGATTTACAATTTAGTCTCACTTTCAACAGCATTCCTGAAAATCGGTTCGTTGGTTAAATTTGGACAGTCATTATTAAACCCACGTAGACAATTTTTGTCCACCCTATAATTCAGTTCAGTTTACCTCTGTGCAAGACCAATCACAACACTGCGGCACGAAATCTCGCCCGTTTCGAGAAAATTTGAGACATTTGGTTTAATTTTGTTTTTGTCTCGGACTCTTTATGAGACGGCTGCATAGGTCATAATTTGCCGCCTTAGGACACCTGGATTTCTTGCATCTTGCATATACGCATAGAACCTGGAATTTCGTGCACGTCAATATATTTGTGTGCTATTAACAGAAACTGTAATAAACAACACACCGCTGGTTTATATAAGCTACAAAATTGTCTGGTTGCCTTCGTGTTTCTGTTGTAAGCAAAATATACAGACGATTTTCAGCCATCCCTGCGTATCAGTACATTCCTAAATTTTCTCTCTCATATAAATCTCCGTTATTGTGGAATTGATTTGAATAGGTTCAGTCGCAAAAAAAAAAAAAAGATTCGTAGCGCGGAAAGAAAGCCCATGGTGGTAAGCGTCCCACATTCTTAAAACAAAGCGCCTGAAGGTGCCTTATATGTTGTCAATTCAGGAGTACACACAAACGTACTGTGTGGATCAATGGGATAACGCCCCTGTGATCCATGAGTACACTTATATAGGTTAAGTGTGTTAAATAAGTATTATCGACTTATTAATTGCTCTATGTTGACGGCTACTAAGAGTGCTATTGCAATTCCAGACGTAGATTTTGCTAATGAATGTATTGACTATTCGCGGGTGTTAGCGAAGATTTATTATTTACACTGACGATGATGAATTAGATGACAAACGCATATGAGCATGTAGTTAGTACTAATGTGGTGTTTAATATTGCGCGGGTTTGATTGCCCGTGTTCTCAGTGACATCTGCATACTTGATGCAAACAACTTCAAGAGTCATATAGTGTTTTTCGGCAATATTTATAAATCAGTGATGATTTGTCTACTCAGAGCGCAACTGCGCACTAACAATAAAATCTGCTTTGATATAATGTTTTAGCAGTGCTACTACCGATATGCCTATAAAATAAACCAGCTGTTTTTTCTGCATCTGTTGTGTTGGATTATACCGACGCAGATTAGTCGTTTTAAATCAAATCACCTTTTACTGAATTGCAATCAAATATGATTCAAAACAATACACTTACCATTTTGATGCTCTTCAAAAGTTGTTGATAATACGGCTAATTCACAGTGGACGGAACCGTTCCGCAGTGATACGCACGTGTATTTGTAAGTAGTTCCCAAGTGATATGCAATACGAATTCGACGATGACAAGGACCCGTAACTCATTAGAGGCCCAACAGGGAAACAGTGTAGGGCGTCGAGCGCGCATGCGTAGTTGGTCACGTGTGTGTTTCCATAAATGGCTATTCAAAAGGGCAAAGTAATTTTTGCCCTTAGAGTAACCTTTAATGGTAGCCTGTGATGGTATCAATGGAACTTTATTCTAATACTAATTATTTTCAAGCATTTTTAAATAAAGCACACTTGCATTTTAACACTATGTTGATTAGATTTGTCATTAAATTTTAACGTTTTTTTGTCATTTCTCATTGTCTCCTCCCATCTTTACTTTATTTTCAACACCACACGATCCTCGTCGACTTCAACCTGACCTCCTTTATCACTTATAAAAATCTACGAATTTGCTGCAGCTTCCGCCACTGCTACTACTATTGACTATTATACATACATACTACTACTACTACTACTATACTACTACTACTACTACTACTACTACTACTACTACTACTACTACTACTACTACTACTACTACTACTACTACTACTACTACTACTACTACTACTACTACTACTACTACTACTACTACTCTACTAATACTAATACTATTACTACTGCTACTCTTATATAATACTCCCCTACTATTGTTCCTAGTACTACTCGTACTCCTAGTGTTTCTACGACTGTTATTATGAGTTTGTGTGTGCTCGCGCGCAAGCTCGATCGCATGTGTGCGTGCGTGTGTGTGCATGCGTGTGTGTGTGTGTGAGTGTGTGTGTGTGCGTGCGTGCGTGTGTGTGAGTGTTGGCGTGTCGTCGTCTCCCGATTTAGATGTTTTACTATAGCTTTATTCTTGCATTCTTGTTGAAAATACTTTATACGTATGCATATTCGTGTATATCTAAAATTATTGGATGATGATGATGATGATGATGATGATGATGATGATGAGATGATGATGATGATGATGATGATGAGATGATGATGATGATGAGTAATCATTGATTATACTAGTGCGCATACGCTTATACATGGATTCACTACTTTTTTTATTTAGAATTAATTGGAGTCAAGAAGTATGCGTGTTTATATATATCTTAGGTTTTCAATTAAAATAAATTGTAAAACTAGAAATATGCGCCTCTGTCTATATTGCCAAATATTACAGTACAAGTCAGTTTAATTGATTCGGACCAGGCATGACCATAGTGACCTGACTGAGACACCATGAAAAAAAGTCCTAAGGCTATATTAGACTGTCTGCGCTCTGTGTGATAACAGACCTCGGAGGTCCTCTTTAATTTTGCTAATATATCACTCCGCCAAGTTTATTGCAAACTTCCACAGATTACTTGAGAAAAAAAAAAAAAAAAAAAAGTGTGTGTGTGTGAGTGTGTGTGTGTGCGTGTGCGTGCGTGCGTGTGTGTGTGAGTGTTGGCGTGTCGTCGTCTCCCGATTTAGATGTTTTACTATAGCTATATTCTTGCATTCTTGTTGAAAATACTTTATACGTATGCATATTCGTGTATATCTAAAATTATTGGATGATGATGATGATGATGATGATGATGATGATGATGAGATGATGATGATGATGATGATGATGATGTGATGATGATGATGATGAGTAATCATTGATTATACTAGTGCGCATACGCTTATACATGGATTCACTACTTTTTTATTTAGAATTAATTGGAGTCAAGAAGTATGCGTGTTTATATATATCTTAGGTTTTCAATTAAAATAAATTGTAAAACTAGAAATATGCGCCTCTGTCTATATTGCCAAATATTACAGTACAAGTCAGTTTAATTGATTCGGACCAGGCATGACCATAGTGACCTGACTGAGACACCATGAAAAAAAGTCCTAAGGCTATATTAGACTGTCTGCGCTCTGTGTGATAACAGACCTCGGAGGTCCTCTTTAATTTTGCTAATATATCACTCCGCCAAGTTTATTGCAAACTTCCACAGATTACTTGAGAAAGTACTCAGCCAAGACAAATTCTGCTTATTAAGATGAATCAGATTCTTAGAATCAATTAGTGAAAATAATGTTCGAATTAATCAAACACAGAGTCTCGTTTTGTGGTTTCCTGGGAAGTTTAACTACAAATGTATGCGTGGAATGTGCAAAGTAATGCAATATGATGGCTCGGTAAAGGCCGCATTGCGCCTTCCATACTGCAGTATACTGCAAACACATCCCAGGATGCAAAGCGAAGCCTACTGCATTGCAGTGACATGGCCGTACCGCATGCAGCGCTCAAAGTGCGCTACCCAAGAATACATTATTATTTTTAGCATTATTACATTATGATACATTTTGGCAACAGCCATGAAGACCATATCAAATGTCATGTATCTCGACACTGCCAGCGCCTTTGTGCCTCATTGCACATGAATGAGTTGTGTTAATGCACTGAATGCTCCTCGTGTTTACGTCCTGGCTTATTTGGCCTAATTTGGCGAGTGATCTAGCTAAATTATGGCCATTAAGCAAGGTTTATTTTCTGGCGTCTTCCGTTAAACAACATTTTTCCACATTTTAATACTTGAATTCATTTTCTTTTGTCGCAAAATTTATACATATACAATATATATATTAAAAAAACGCAGCTTGAAGAGATCAAGAGAAATGCCACTTAGCCTTAAATTTAAAAAAATATATATCATGACCATGCTTTCATAAATGTGTTAACAACCATAAATACTATCTACAGTTGCGGCGTATTTATATATAAACATACAGTATGCATAAAAGAACCAGGCCAACAAAAATAAAAACCAAAACAAAAGAAATAACATAATGATAACAACAGCAACAAATAACAACAGCAAAATAATAAATCAAACTAAACAAAATAAACTTTCTTATTTTTAAAAGAACCTACACATTTGGTGTTATTAGTGAAGACAATTGACCTATTTTCTTCAAAGTGACCTTCATATTCGCGTCTTTACTTTGTAAAATTTGAGGACAAACGTAGTTTTAACTGAGAAGCAACCTTAACGTACACTGTTAAAAATGTTCATTAAAACAACGGCGTTTTGACTGGCAGCTGGGACTCACAACAGTTAAAATGACGTTTTTTAACAGTTATTTGCACGTTTCAAGACCCTTTTACAGTTCTTTGCACGTTTTGAGTCCCGGCTGACAGTCAAAACGCCGTTTTAAGAACATTTTAACAGTGTATTTCTATCGCTAATAAGCATCGATGCGCTGCATTTCTAGTATTTGAATGTAATCTATCTGGCTCATTAACAGTATATGAGACATCTTTGGCAAATACATAAAAACACAATAGTCAGTAGTCATTTCTTTCGTAGAATATTTTCTAAAAAAACACGCATTAACAAACCGCAACCATGGTAACGAAATTTTAATTCTTTTAGACAAAAGGAAAACATACAATGTTGTGCTCTAAAACCAACATAGAGTTGACATTAATTGGTTTTCTTGTTTCAATTATAAGACTGAAATCAATAAAACGTCAAAATGTCCATACGTCCGATTTGAGGTGGTACAACAATTCAGTCATAATCGATTATCATTATTATTTGCTTTGTATCAGGAACGGCAGCAGATAATATATCTTTACATCTTGTCTGAATGAATTCAATTTCTTGACCTTCTCATTATCAAAATAGATTTATATAAACACATTGTTTTAAAGGCTTTCAAAAATAATGTTTTTGAGAGGATTCGCGCATAAAACATGTGAATATGAGCATTAAAGCATCATCTAGGAACGTGTTCTTATATAAGTGCTTCTATTAGGCGTTTAAAGATATGCTCTTAAAATCAATCTAGTGTAACGCTTTAAATGTGTCAATCTGTTCCTGTTAAGATCAATAGGACCACAAGTTAAATTTATAAGCAAAAATAATATTGTTGAGATTTAGTGAGTTAAAGTAACACAAAGTTTATTTATATTAATTTAACGAAACCTTCGAGAATTTCTACGACGTGTTGTCTACCTCACTCGAAAGATCTATGCTGTGGTTATGACTCGAACCCACAACCTCCTCTTTTGTCACGGGTTTCAGTTATCCATCACCATTTCGGCATTCCTTCTGCTTGCGTATGATGCCAGCACTAAATATGTTGTAGACGGCGGGAGCCAGGCCAGCTCACTGTGTACGGGTTGGGGTTTGAGAAGTCATGTCCACCTGTGGACATAGACCATTGATAATGTGATCCGCATGGTGTCGGCATGATTGTGATGCGTTTAGCTTTCCATTTTTTTACCCCACCCATTTTTACACCATAGCAATCAGAGCGTCAATGCTGTCCATATTACGAGGTAATTACATACCAAATGTGAGAGTAAGGAACAGTTGCAATAATTTAAAAATTGAGAGAAAATTGAGTTGCTTTAACCTATGTCTGCGGTGAAATACTGCTATTAATAAATACAAACAAGAAGGAATTTTAAAATTTATGACAGCGCAAAGGTAGTCTATCAAAATGGGAATCCCGTTGATAGGGGGAAAGATACTACTTGATCAAAGACTAGCTCGGTCTACAATTAGCCAATTGGAAATCTTTTGGCGGCAAATTTAAAGATAATGAAATAGGCTTTCCGATAATACCGCATATGTAAGATATTGTTACTTAGAAATTCAAAATGGGAGACACAATCATGGCAAGTTTTTGCCCTCACCCTGTATTTCTATAAAGCTAACCTAATTGCTACAGTCCTCTAAATTACATCTCCGTTTCTTGGATTAAAAGAGGAACAGTTTGCCATCAGAGATCTGGCCGCATCTGTAAATGCTCTTCCCGAAATCATTCCCGCATTTGAGAATCGGTGCCTTGTTTCCTTTTTGAAACTTTGAAGATTGGATTGTTGATGTGATGTTATTAACATAAAGAGCTTATAGATAGGATACCAATACGCCTTCCAATCTAACCTATTGTTTCCGCTGGTAAAGTATCACTGGGTACTTATCCGATTTTCCTAAGATCGGATAAGATCGGCTACTCAGTGATCGAAAGTTAAGGTATGCCGTGAACGCAGAGTAACGGTTGACTTTCAAAATCAAATGGCCACCAAAACACTTCAAACTCACTCGAGATTTGTAATTATTGCGTCTGTCCAAAAGTTTTAGCAGTTCTAATATCTATTGAAACCGATTAAAGTAATGATTCACCAATCAGTAATCAATAATTCCAATATAAGGTGGGCAGCGAATCCAATAAAGTGTCTGATATACCTTTCCCAATACTAAAATGGCTATATTTCATGACGACATCTAGTACTGAGCTACAATGTTCGTGTATACCCTATTACCCAATCAGACCAGTATAAATATTATTAAGTAATCTATGGCATTGGTATAGGATTTTTGCGTTTTCTATAGGATGTATGGCTCATAATAGTCCAATAAGAACCACACCATCATTGAGTCGTCAGTTAATCAATGTATCCCAACTTAGGGCTGGCTTCAAATTCAACCGTCGGCTGACCAGCGATTCATGACGATTGAAAAGTGTTTCATTGTTTAGAACAATAGAACCCGGTTCCAACCGGAGAGAACCGAACGGAACTGGTGGGTGAGTTTTGAAGCCAAGCCTTACGAAAAAATAAATGCATCTTTAAACTAAAATGGTTAATGTATTTTGGCCTTTATTTAAATGCCATCGGCAGCCATATTGGACGCCCATATTTGATGTCATCTTACATGTATCGATGATTAATGTGATTACTTAATAGTATTTAAACCTGTCTGTCTGGATTATAGTAATGTACACAAACATTACAAATCTAGATTAGGTGAAGTAATTGCATCCAATTTAGTGTAGTAGAAGCCATTTGGACGCTATATTGAAGCAATTATTGAGAAATTTCTTTACGAGTCTCAGTTGATACCCTTGACTGCTATATAAAACCTAAGCTCAAGATCATCACATTTAAACTCCAACAATCGCAAAAACTCCAACCGGTCAATTTTAACGGTTATCAAACAATTTTTGTTTGGCACTAATTGAATTGGAAGCAGCACACAAATGTGCTCCAATATGTTTGACCTATGGTGATTAAATATGCAATTAGGCGGCTTTAGCAGCTATTTTATTTTTCAAAAATGCTCAACGTTTTCTTGTCTTGTCACCCCATCAGATATCAGAATAAGCAAGAAAAACTGGATTAAGAAGGTGCAAAAACAAGTGTAGTGATATATTTAACACATAAAAAGGTTACAGAGAGCAGATCTTCATCACTATTGGATAGTCCCTTCGCACACGGTTCCTTACACAAAAGGTTCAACATAGAATAGCCAATTAGTGGCAAAGATTTTGTATTTTTTCTACCTTAACGTTGCACAATATATTTGAAATTTTTTCCAGAATAATGTATCAATAGGATAAGGGGAGATACAGGTTCAAAATTCAAATAGATCTAATTGTTTTTGAAAACTGAACATTATTCAATCTAGTCATAGGAATTAAAATATAGTTTTCACTCTATCTAGTGAATGTTCATTATGTTATAGCTCATAACATTTCAAAGTCCATCCCGGGGTATTCCTTTTAGAGTGCTCCGATTTTGATGAAACTCCTATCTATCTAACGGCGCAGCCGAGATGCTGTTCACAATTTAGCAAGCGCCAAATGTCCCTGTTTGTCATTAGGTTTGGGGATGTCAGATGGATCCGGCGGGATGTCTGTGAATCACATCAATGTAGTTAAAGGAGGGCGACGACCCCTGTTTTGGCATGGTAACTTCCACCATGTTGACGTCTGAGACTACTTGGTCATCGCACATGACAGTGACCAGCAATGGTGCACGGCGTTGGGCAAACAGAAAATGAAATTGGAGGGTATATCTCCATATATCTGTGCTTTGGACTTGTGCTCACGCCAGGATAATGTGTTTGTACTCGCATAAGAATCTTGGTGTAGAAGGTTCCACCAGTCTATCCTGGTTACGCTTTCTTCATGGTCCAGTTTCAGATCCATAAACGGATCCTCTCTCACAGGCCCTAAAGAATTTCAGCTTGGTTGAATTGGAGATACCAGAGTGCCATAAGTGACGTATTTTAATTGCAGCATTCCAGCTTGTCCTTTGCGTGACAGGAATTCTTTCCTTGATGTCGGTAACATAGGACCTAGATACTTGAAGTCCTGACCTCTTTGGTTGGCTACCATCTGCTGTGCAGATGTTATTCCATCACCTTCTTGCTCTTATAGGTGGGGTATGCTTCTTGTCGGTCAGCTCCCTGAAGGGTCTCCCAGGCAGCAGACATGCTTTGTTTTCAAGATGGCGTCAAGTGCTTCAGCCTTGGCCTTAACATGCTCCTCAACATGCTCAAGCACCACATTGTAAACGTCATCAAGTGCAGTCTTAGCAGCATCAAGGTTTCTGCTTGGAGCTTCTGGTGGATTTAGTACGTTGCTTCTTGGCTGCAGACGTCATTTTTTTCTCTGGGCTTTGCTGACTTTGTAGTTTGAGGCAAAGGCATGTATTCTTTTCTTTCATTCTAGGTAGCATCTCTCCAATGCCATTTTCTTTGTTGGCTGAAGTGACTGACATCATATACTGCGCTGGATTTCTTGTCTTCAAGCTCATCAACAAGAGTGTTGAACCTGTGTATGTACAAGAGGTATTACTCGTCTTACAGTATACCTGCCTCACAAAGCGTTTAGTATCCCCCCCCCACTACATCCCCAGTCAATTGTTTTCAAAGAGTGTTGTAGGCTCTTGAGTTCTTCATGCTGTAATCCACTTCTTTCTGACCAGAATATATCCGTTGACCGAGTTCTCCATTTGGGCGGCGGTGTGTCCACATTCTACCTGAATCGATTTTTTGGAATTTTGGTATTAGTGCAAACAAGGTAAATTGTTCCATGCAGTTCCTTCATGTACATTCCATTTCTGTAGCTCGTTTGTTGTCAAGTAGACAAAACACACCAGACGCGTTCGTCATGCCCAACCCTTAGCGTTTGTAACTCCAGGATGTACGAGATTATGGGCTGGAACTGTACTGGATGGCAGTGCTGAAAGGTTCATGGTAAAAGTGAGAGCCAGTTTCTTCTGGATAGTCGCTTTGTGGGGGCTTCGTACAGCAATAACTGTTGTTTCAGGATTTCCCGTCAGTGTAAGCTTCCAGATGCGCTCATTAAAGTTGACAAGGTTGGCACGTGACTTGAGAGCATTTGGTGATAAAAGAAACCCCACACCTCTTGTAAGCTGCATCTCTCTTGTTCTTTTCAGCGCAGAGGCTGTATAAGTGCATATTCCATGTATATTCTTCCTCTGTAGTAGAGGTTCACTGTGCACATGCGGTGTCTTGTATGCAGAATGACATCGATATCATACAGTTATGCTTCATGTACGAGTTCCTTCTTTCTTGGCTTTGTTAGCTGCTGTTTTTGAAAGTGTCTGGTGACTTAAATGTGCTAATGATGAAAGCATTTTATGCGTCTACAAAGTGGTCCATGCATCTTTTGTCAATATCAGGGTTTGACGTGCAGTAGGCTTTAGGACCAACCCATCATGCGTATTGGTATAGACCAATGTTGACTCAGAAGGCACCAGACTTTAAAAAATCAGGGGCTTTAACCCTGGGGCTACGTTGTGGAACTATTCATCTTGTCAATTAGCGAAATATAGCTGGGATTCGCCAGGTCTCCAGCACCCCTTTTTCTGTTGGGGAAAGTCCCTTAGCCTTTGTCTTTCACGGTGACACTCCGCAAGGCAGCAGTTGCCTTTTCTGTCAGGGATGGTCCCTTAAGCCTTTTTTGTACACACAACCAACCTACAAGGGCCAGCATGTACTATTTCAACCATAGTTGGTTTGAACCTAAATATATACCTTTGGACCTACTTACTCAATAAAGGAGATAAAGGAAGAGAGAAGAGGAAGTCCAGCCCCAGTTGGCACCCACACTGTTTTTGCAAGACAAAAGAGAGTGGAGTATGCTGTCTCCATTGTGGAAAAGTCCTGAGACAACCTCCTCCCCCTCTCCTGATGGTCCGTGTGGGGTGGTTGCACCTTCAGCTTCAAACCGCCATACTAGGGATCTGTGCCCTGTACCCCCAGATAGGCATCACTGATTGAGTCGTGTTTATCCCGTGATCAGCGCCTTGCGCATCTAAATCCTACATTGGGATCAGAAACCTAGTATCCCAGACAAGCCATAAAGCCAACCTGCCGAACCAACAATTGGCTCATCTTGTCGAGCCACCATATTGAGTCACCTATCCTACGCCAACTGGGTTGCGAAGGTATGGATAGAGATGAAAGGAGTAAGTAGGTAGAGTAGGTAGAGTAGGGAGCACCCAGAGGGCGGAGAAATCCCCCTGAGAATCCAGCACACAGCATGTAGAGGTGCAGCACTTACATGTTTCATAAGGTGTAATAGGTGTCTGACAAAGGTAATTTTTAAGCTCCCCGGCACTAGGCCTTTGATGAAACTAGTCCTATAATCATCTTTGTCTGGTCATATTCTAATAACAGAAAATGTATATTTGCCCTCATTTGGATTAATGCTAAACGTATATGTAAAACCCTATTACATTTGACCTCTAATCATTGACCAAATGGTAAAAAGTATTATTTTCTGGTCCTATGGGACCATTATTAAGAATTTTTGATTTTTTAAAAGGTTCCTGAAATTTTAACTCCAGGATGACCTGAACCTTCGTTGCTCTCCATTTAATCACACTAAAGAGTGCCCAAAAAAGTAACACAGCAGGCAACGAGTTTGTTGTGAAAACAAACTTTTTGTACCTCATGTGATCAGTACACTGTGGAGCAATATCTTATCCTTACAATACTTACTTAAGTAATTAGTAATAGGCAGACGGTTCAACAACTTCACGCACGAATTGGAAAGATGGCCTCCGTAATATGGCCAAAACAAACATATAACACACTTGAACTTATGACAAAAAATATCAATATATATGGTGTATATTTCATGTACAAAATGTTATTTGTTGGTTTTGATACCTTACTCTTCAAGGTAGTATTTGAGTAAAATGCTATATTTGTAATCGATTTATTTATTCCAAATCATTATTTTAAAGTCATTGTTTATTAATATCGTTGCGCACTGCGCGTATCGGCGGGGGTGTGGAGGGAGGGGCGCAGCCCGATTTTAACAAAAAAGCGAGAAAGAGACGGGATCTGAAATAAAACTAATTGCTAAACTCATAAGTTTCAGGGCCTTTCGCCCCCTGGACCCCACCCGGCCTCTGCCCCTGGACTCCGCCGTGGGCCTTCAGCGGACGTTGGACCCCCAGGATCCGGTGTAGGATCATGGCTACGCGAATGTTGTGGTAACCAGTGACTATAGAAACACGCGCACCCCAGAAATGGATACATTTGCCTGGTTGATTTACTTTCCGTAACGAAAGTATTTTTTTTTCTAAGTGCAAAATAATGTATTTCATCTGCGTAGGCATAGTTTGCAATAGCTACAATTCATTGTTCATCGTGTTCGTAAATAGAAGGGATGGTGACTATTACCAGTATTTTTCTCCTGATAATTTTCTCCTCTGATTTACTAACACAAAATGTTACACACAAACTGCTTGCTCACAATTCAATCACATTCTAGTCACGTTGAAGGCTTCGCTCGTTCATAGAGAGTTCTGTCATTTGTATATTCTAAATGACACATGTTGAGTAGAATAATCAGCGAATATTCAGAGATCGTTCTCTGGGTGTGAAGCCAAGTCGTCTATAAACACTAGAAAATGTTCACGACATTGGTTGACAACATTGCTACTTGAACCTGTTCATTTCTACTCATGTTAAATTAAATAACGTCACGAGTCTTTAAAGGTTAGGCAAGAGATAATGGTTTCTAAGCCTTGAAAAATCATGATTGAATATAAAACAATTTAAGTAACATGCATATTGCAATTAGACTCTTTGGTGTCATGTGATGGAAAATCTATATGACTCCTAATTTTAAAAGAAACCGCCCGAATAAAAGTGCGAAAATAATATTAAAACGTGGGTCAGAATCAACAGAAATTTTGGAAATAAAATTTTCTTGAGGACATATCCATATACAAAACTGAAGTTGCTATGATACGAAACGCGACTTTAAATAATTTGGTCTCTTTAAGGTTCATTTTCTGTAAGATTTTTAAAATATTGATAAAAATATGTATGTATGACTTTCCATGGGAAATTATATTGTCGAAGGTATGATACAATTTTCCAATTTGGGTCTTTAAGGGGTAGAGAATGACGGTTAGGTCATAGGTCATAGAAAGTAAATTCGGTGAGATGAGATTCAACACTATCAGGCACTATCAGTGATTTGCTAAATCAAAAATCGAAAAAAATCATCAAAAATCAGATTTGTGCATTTTTGTAACAATTATAGGTATCCTAATATACCCTGCAAGTGAGAAGTCTAAACTCAACCTAATAAGGACAAAATTTGATGTTTTAGTTATTACTGTCCGTACGGACACTTACTAAAACACGTAATTGAATGAGGATTCACATCTTTGAACACTGGCGTTTTCTTCCTTTTCTGTCAATTTTTCAGTTCGAAAATATACCTTATGAGAGTCCTGCAGACTTACCCTTCACTTTTAAGCTATTCCTGCAAATTTCAAATCTATAGACCGTCCAGCAAGGAAAAAACACGCCAATCCCCAAAAGTGCACGGTTCATATGCATTTTGGGATATTCACAAAACGTGTAGGCCCTACCTATTCTGCAGTGTTTTCTTGTTACAATAATATAAGCATTCAATTTTAAAACAAAGGTGATGAAAGGTCAACCATGTAAAAGAAACTGACACCATAACACACACAAATCGACCCAGTAGAGATTCTGAAAGGTTTTCCAAAATGCCGTAGAAATGTATACATACTATTGTGCTTTTTAACTTTTTTCCATAATTGGAGGCCAAAATGTTACTATATTTTTACCATATTTTGGTTAATATATTCAAAATGTAAGCTCATATTAACCAGCCCATGTTCAGTCAAATCCGCGGTAATCCTTAATATTGGTGGGTTTTGTGATTTCACCTTATAACTGCCATATGAAGATTCTGGTTAGGGTTAGGGATTATAGGTTAGGGCTTAAGGTTTAGAGTTAGGGTTAGAGTTAAGGGTTAGAATTGCTAATTAATTTCGAAGCTTAAGATGAAATATTAATATTTGGGCTAGAAGTCAGTGGAAACTTGGTTTCTGAACCCTAACCCTAACCCGAACCTTCATATGCCCAGCTATAATAATAAAAAACCTCTAAAATAAAGGGATTCCCAAATCTGCTTCTATGTACGAGTGCATTCTTTGGTTGACTTTTCAGTAATCTGCCAACAATTTCCGACTGTGAAAAGTTTGTAACTTACCTTACATATGGGCAAATTAATCCTATAAACACTATTTTGTATCAAACTGGAGAAAAAGTTACGATAAAGACATAATCAATCGCAATATAAGTTTGCTAATTAATTTCGAAGCTTAAGATGAAATATTAAATATTTGGGCTAGAAGTCAGTGGAAATTGGCATTCGGTAAAGATTAGTCAATAGAGGTAAAAGGACGGCGCCAGGGTAATATCTTACAGAGGCCGAAAAATATTACATCAATACATACATATAGAGGATAAGTGTAGCAAAACCGTAATTTTAACTCACTTTACTTTCTTAATTTTGAAAACTCGACCCCTGCCCCCCCAGGTAATGGTAGGATCGGCAAATTTTCATTTTTTGAGCCTTTGAGTTCTTTCATTGAGGGGGCCAATTGTTAAGGGATGATTTCAAACTCAAACCCAACGGTTGATCGTCGTTCTGTGTGGTTCTTTCCGGTCGTAAGTGCAATCGCTGCTATGTGATAGAACTGTGTGCTGCTATGTATCAGGATAACTATCAATTCTCTTCCCTTGTGTCAGTGGCTCTTTAAGTGGTTCTCCCGTGAACATTGCTTTTTAAAGTTAAGTCTAAAAGTACCCAATTCCCCAATGACTTACATGCAAGTTTTAAAATCCAGGAACATATCAAAAATCATTTACATCAAAATATTATGAGATTCATTTTGGCAGCCAAAATGGCCATAGAATCTACTCGTTTTGTAAAATATAAAGTGGTTATATGTCCATCCCTAATAGTAGGGTTATAAATGAGAATCCTATTCACGAAGATTGGGGAAGAAGTTTTGAAGATTGTTTTTCTATAGTTCGTGAAGGATGCTGAATCGGATTTTTTGGTCCAACCTCTGGGAAATGTGGGGGATTTTTTGTAAATAACGGGTAAATCTACGGAATTGTTAATACACGGTTGGTTATTTGGTCTACGACCACAGTCTCCTTTAATAAACGAAGAGTTCAGAAAAATAATATGTGCCATTTCAAATTTTGTGGTCTCTCTACCAACATAATATAATAATTAAAACAAATTTGTAGAGCGATTTATACAAGATTTCAAAGACTGTTATTTCTGTTATTAGGCTGCTATAAAGGAATCCCCACAATCATTTTGCTTCAGTTAGTTGGTAGTCTGTCAATCGCACAATCCTATCAGCACTTAGAAGCGAGGCGACCTTCAGATAATGAGTCAACCGTCTTATCCACTGGGCACCACACGTGGACTTGTGGTCACCTTTAACATAATAAATTAATCACGTGCTAATAGTGGAATAGGCGGAAAATATACATCGTGGCAAAGACTGGGGTTGTTTTGTACCAATCTTGAATTCGCAATAAATTTGCAGAATTAAATATTCGGACTAAAAGCACAATAAATACTAACGATGGACTTTTATAAGGCGCCACTTCATCAAGATCACAGTACTGTTTACTATTATTATACTTATGCTGCCATCAGGAAATCTTCGATCATGCCGGGAGCTGGCCAAGCGCACAATCCTATCTTAGCACTTAGGTCATAATATTCCTCATAACAGATACCCGAATGTCGCTTGGGTCGACGATAGGCAAGCGAGGTACGTGCCACGCCCAAGGCACACACTTGCCCGCAACGATGCTCGAACCCACAACCATAAAATCATGAGTTGGACGTCATATCCATTTGGCTCACAGGCGCTCTCTTTCAATATTGCAGTAAATATTGTGAAATAATTTGTAGAATCACAGTATTTTATAATAATTATTGTAATTTGCTTTATAATTGACCATTTATTTTCGCTACAATAGCAAATGGATTATCGAATGCAACTCTTCTTCAAATGAGCCTCTAATCAATAATTAATCCTCTATATATTTGTTAAATTCCTTGGTTTTGTGTTCCCGTTTTTGTGTTCTCATTTTACTGTTCGTTGAATGTAAAAGCATTCACCTTTACATTTGGATAGTGCTTTTTAAGCATACCATTTTGTTGGAGTTTTGTTCTTGTCAACCCTTTCAAAAATGGCCAGATCTGTTTTACATTATAATAAAGTCAATGGCTTTAGAGATTGCCTTCCAAATGTTTGCAAGCGATTTGGAAGCCATCTATAAAACATCAAACAAAGACTAGGCTTGTTTCGACTCATTTAAACACATTGTTCATGCTGCATTCTGAATGTTCCATAAAAATAAAGATTTTGACGTTTTTTGAATAAAATTGACAAATAGTAATTGTTAAACATGGTGACTCTAGTCGCCGTCAGTGCTCAAAGGGTTGCTGTCGCTTTCTTTTATTTTTTTATTTTATTTATTTTTTTTTTGTTTGTTTGTTTTTTTGCCGTCCTTTTTCCTGTTATTCTCATTCAAGAAACCTCGTTTTTCACCAATTTCAGACATCATCTGACATCAATATAAATTTCACATTCCAATCAATAGATCAACACTTTGAAAAACAGGATTATATCAGATCCACCCCGAGAGTCACCAAATTAATCTAATTAATGTTGTGTTTACTCGCTTTCCTAATTAACCTTGTTTACTTTGTTTCATTAACTATTACTTCAAATTGTAATGGTTAATTATTTACCTCAATTGTAATTATTAATATGATTGACAAGCGACATCATATTTTTTAAAAGCATCATCATCAGTCTAAAACGCACATATTAAATAGACTAAAATACTTTCGGTGTTTACTCAGTAAATTTTGCTCGGCTCATTAGTCCCCTGTACAAGCTGATAGTTTTGTATTACGATCCTTAAACACCTCTCTCCGATTCAAACCAACGGATTATTTAGACATACACCATTGAACTTTGTTATGATGTCCCTCGTAGACTTCACAGGTCATAAATACCTTCAAAACATAAATAATGAGCCTTGTGCACAATAATCTGAATTTTTATAAAACAAAACAGATTTAATGATTTTAATCAGATTGGAATCAAGAATTTGGTATGTCCAAAGTAAAATATCTATGACAATTCAAAATTACACTTAACAATTCCTAATCTTACTCAGAGTTCATTTATGTCTCCAACCAACAGTAGGCGTTGGCAGTTCAACGATGATAGTCCTCACAGCGAAGACTTTTCCAAAAGGAACGTATGCAAAGTCACGCTTACAAATCATCAGGTAATAATATTCCCATGGGAACTTCTCCGTCCTGAGGTAATTTTGTCCATCAGTTCAAGACGACTGTTAAATAAGTCCCTCGACGACACTATATTCCACGTATATCAGTCCGGATAAGCACCACGATTTCTATCTGTCCACAATTTGGAATCCTATTTTGTTTCCCAGCACTTTTGGGCTTCAAAGACGATAGTAAAATAATTACAGTACAAAAGCGACTCTGCTCACACGGAATTATAAATCCGGTACTAGGTACTTTACAGGTCTGCTCCTCATGCAGAGTAAAACTAGCTATGACTTCTAGCTACTTGTTACTAGTGGATGCTGGCCGAGATTCCCATTACTCAAACTCCATATATTTGGACTTCACAAGTTCCCAAGTCTTAAAATAGACCCCTCCCACAGCAAGCATTCATAACATAACCTTGCACTAGCTGCCACTTGGAATTCACATAAATTATATCGTCTGAATGACATCACTTCCATATATAACGTATGGGGGATTCCCCCAGATCATGCAATGTTTTGATCTTTAAAGATAACAATGTGACTCAGGTTACTATTTTACATCTTGGGATTCCCCATTTCCCTTATTGGGCAATCTATCTAACAGGTGCATTTGGCACAAACAACTCAGTGGAATCTCTAGTCTCTTTTCAACATAAAGTAAATTTTGAGGGTAATATAACCCTTGTTGTCAGTGTTGAGGCTATCCCAATTCTATCAGAGATACATTAACATAATTCATAGGTTAACAAAAGAAAAAATAGATCTAATAAAAATGAAAAAAAATCTATAATCAGAAAGCCTGTTGAACTACCAATAAACATTTTGCAGCGTAATTTCGCAGAAAGTCTTGATTTAAAAGCAATACAAATAATTCCTACGGATTAATGTCTTCATAAGGACCTTATAGGTAATTATGAGTAATTAGATTCTGTGATAATACTTCCAAATTAACAGTAAATTTAGTTTGTTATGTTGGTAATGTATTTCTGTTTATTAATACCAATAATTCTTTTTAATTTGATTCTTGAGTTATTATCATCTCATAAGTATATTCCTTACGTCCCTAGAGGAAAATGACTACCAACCTGACGATCATCGCAATAAGGGAGGTAGCGTTATTTTAATTGTTAGATCTAGGGGCAATTTCCCCCTAAAAAACAAGGCATCCCCCCATGATTTTTGAAAATTACCAAAAAAATGGCATTTAGGGACGAAAGAGATATAGAAGGCGCATAGACCACATCTCAAGACTGGCGACTGGCAATGTGATTTTTCCAATGTATTATAGCAGGAACAATTTCATTTAAATTGACAGAATGATTTTTGTATTTTGTTCTTTGTTTAAATATATATATCAATGATTAGGTATTGATTTGCATCAAATTCACACAATTAAAAACAAGGGAATGAAATTCTATCAATGAAACTTAATATAGGAAAAGATTCACGATCAACTTTACGCTTTAGATTTTGGGACAAGCTGTACCTACATGACCTATGTGCCAAAACTCTCACATAACATATGTTATGCATATTACTTTACACTTGAATCAAACTCTATATTATTTTGTTAAAGTTTTTCTTTAGAGATAATTTAGCTATAATATTTTATCTACAAGACATTTTTATTTAATGGCATGCTCTAGCTTTGTTGGGAATGCATTCTAGATCTTTCCAGAGACGGTAAAATATGTGAAATTCATGATAATTAAAACCTGACCCTTTATGATTATGCTGTCTGTGACACTATTATTTCTAGGACCGACCTGATAGAGACAGACGTAGAAATATTTGATAAAAAAATCAACGTAATATTCCACACTGCGGATTATGTTAGTAAGAAGCCTTTCCTGGCATAGGATTAATATATATTATTAAACGATCTCAAATCGTTCCGTATGAAATACCATCAATGTGATATCCGCTATCTTGTTTGTATGCAAGAGATCAAATGACATTGCAGAGTCGACAATTCCAGCACTGTCTATTGTGCATAAACAAGTCAGTTCCTCAGGCTTGCATTGTCTAAGGTTTGGGAGACTTTAGTGATTCTAATTGGCTCATGGAATCGTGGAGATGAAACAAGTTGAGCAAGACGAACTGGCGTAAGACAAAAATGATTTGACTTTTCGACTCCCATCACTCCAATATACACACAGTCAAACATACAAATAAAACGCTTCAATTCGCTTCCTTTTTTCGACGACGACGACGACGACGACGATGATGATGATGATGATGGTGATGATGATGATGATGATGATGATGATGATGATGATGATGAGTAAGATGATGATGATGATGATGATGAGTAAGATGACGATGATGATGATGATGATGATGATAATGACGATGATGATGATGATGAGTAAGATGACGATGAAGGAGACGACGAAGACGATAACAAGAAAGAATAATATTTTACACGCTGTTATTACTCCCATGCAAATTTTAAGCAAGATATCATGCGATTGTTGCTGTATAATTGTGTATGTCCGACAGCGCTCTTGGCGAAACACATAAATTATTGTACCCACTTTAGCCAAATAATATATATAATTCATGCTCTGCAGTATATATCCATAAAGAATATTACATATATTCATAGTTGGGTCACTCGCGCGCACACACACACACATCCCACCCACACACATACACACATCATTTACAAACGCATGCGAGCACACACACATACGCACACACACATACACGTGCGCACACACATACACACTACACACGCACTGTTCGTCTCTCATTAAATTGAAATTTATTGTTTTCTCATAATACCTATTATACGGTTTTTATCATGTATATCTCTTGAGAGCCTCGGTACTTTTCCAAGAATCTGTATTCATGTTGAGTTGAGATCGTAGTCTAGACGTTGTGCATGAAACAGCGAGGCACTATAACAGAAAAATAGTGATAACTGTGATCTTAAACTGGTGTATTTGTGTAACTTTAATTAGCACTTTGTTTTTAATGGTCACTTTTTAATTTTCTTCAAAACAATTGATCGAGTAAAGGAAGACATGTATGTATGCGCAAACATGTGGGGTTGAGATATTTTGTTCAGTAATATTGTTATATACATTGGATTTGAAGACCTTTTAGTGCTTCTTTGTACATATATTGCTAAAGTCCTTTCTTATTTTTGGAGTTCTTCTGTCCACCCATCTATTTTTTCACATTGGGAGCGAGTCGCTGCGATGCACATACGTCATATCGTATCTTAGAGGCAAATTGAATATGTGAATTTCGCCCTAAAATTTGCAAACATTTTTACATACAACCCTGCAGATACAATCTCTTTTCAATCTTATTTCCGAGGCTTTCTTTTGTATGCAGTTTCTTTATATACATTAATCGAATAAATCTTTAAACGCACATAGAAAAAGAGAATCAGGAGTCCACAACAGAATTTGACGAGAAAAATGAAGAATTTTGACACTTTACTGTGTATTCTCCTATTAATCAGAAATGTTCTGAGGCAATTAAGCGAGCTGTGTTGCAACTGGTGGATCTAGGCAATAGTACGTATTATTGTTTCAGGACATCTTTTATGTCTGCTAAGTCATTGAACGGACATGCATTCAACGGTTATATTACAACATTGTATATGCACGTGAGAGTACGTACAAACACAGTACTCTATGCGCGCACTATCTTTATTTATTAGGCATAAACTCAAATCAAATTAGCTTAAATGGAACAGTAGGCAAGTGATAATCTTGTCTAGTGGTGACAAATGGAAGGCAGATCCAATTCGCTCGTAATGATTCTTTTAACAACGAATTGGGATAATTATTTGTGTTAGCTGCATGAGATGCTGAGGTTTCCAAAATAACGTTTGGCGTGAGGCAGACAGTAACTCAATAAGATAGATGCAATGTTTAAAGCAATTCGTCGTGTGAATGAAAGAATGTAGTAAGTGCAATAGCTGCCATGTGATGATATATCTGTGTGCTGCCATATTATGACTGTAAATTATCTTTTCTTGAGTCAGTGGCTCTTGAAGCTTCCTGAATCGGTTCTTCAAGTAACACAGTCAAATGGCAGCTATTGCACTTACAGCGAATTTTCTCTGATTTTGTTCGTAAAAGGACGATTACACCTATAAAAATGTAACCATGCAATTTCATTTTAAAAGTGTAATAGGAGATTTTCCTTATCAAAATTGAAATCCCCGATTTCGTTACACACTCGAATGTAATGCTTATTTTCAAATAATACTATATCCGCACCTAAAGGCCTTAAGTTTAAAATATTTTCTTTGATACAAAAATTGTGAAATTTATAATTTATTATTGGAGCAGGGCGGCAAATACTAAATTCAACCTGTTTTATATTGAAACATAAGGTTATACACCAATAACCTGGCTGCCGTACGGATTAAAACCTCTTGGGCGGACTATATTCTTGCATGGCATCTTTAAAACTGCTTTAAATGTCTGAAAATGCAATAGTTATATGAAGAAAGTTGTTCACTGAGAATATTACTTAGTCAAAAAAGTGTCTTATTAGACTTATTAAAAATTAGTCATGCAAATCAGTTGTTTTATCTTTCATAATATGTACTTCAATGCTGGAAACATGTTTGCTATGCTGGAAGATAACCTTCCCAAATTTTAAGGAAGTTTTCATGATTACAAAATATTTTCATTACCTCTAAATTTACACTTTAAAATGACAAATTAATGACTGGCGAATTTTAATTTGACAAATGACAAATTAATTGACTAATTAAAGACGACTTTAGACTCACCAAATGACTAGATTTAGTTTGTCAAGCACAAAAATGATGAATTTAAGTACACACTGGTCGAATTTTGTAATTTAAAAAGTCTAAATTTTCAAGTTGTTAGAAATACTTGCAATTATGAAATTTAATCCAAAAATCTTTTAAAAGCATTCTTTTTCATTCAAACCACTTTTTAGCACTATTTTGTGGATTATAAAAAAAATAATGTGCATGACTAATAAACTTAGTCAAATAAGACACTTTGTTGACTAATTAATATTCTCAGTGTTGAATTTTATGATTGACATGGTAGATTGATCCAAATAACGGATACCCGAAAATTCTTTGTTGTATCTTTAAGTAAAAAAGTTAAAAGAGAAAGACACAACAAATGGACTTCTACCTGTACGATCAGGCTACTTATGATCAGGAATCCCATGCTTATATGTAATTTGATTCAGATTGATCCAGAATTAATTTGAAAAATACATGATCTGGGAAAGGCACGACGAAAAATATTAAAATGTATCCAGTACCACTCATAAAAGCTATTATTTAAAATTTTAGTGCACATGGTTGAAGGAACGGTAAAACAAAAAATGGTTACTTTTCGGTCCAATTGGCGCACGCAAAAATCATGGATTTGCCGCTAAATTTCTAAACCGATCAATATTTTTTACTTTCAATAACATTAATTTCTTAGAGTAGTCTTAACATGTGCAAAGTCCTGTTGAATTATTCATTTTTTTTTTTCTTTCAAATTGCCCCAATGGGCATTTATTCACTTGCAAATAAATACACAAACATTCACACATTGCACCATCAGGAATGTCACATACAATATTAGACCTGCATGTATAAGCAGGCATATTTTTTTTTTTTTTTTTTTTAATAAGACACTTTGTTGACTAATTAATATTCTCAGTGTTGAATTTTATGATTGACATGGTAGATTGATCCAAATAACGGATACCCGAAAATTCTTTGTTGTATCTTTAAGTAAAAAAGTTAAAAGAAAAAGACACAACAAATGGACTTCTACCTGTACGATCAGGCTACTTATGATCAGGAATCCCATGCTTATATGTAATTTGATTCAGATTGATCCAGAATTAATTTGAAAAATACATGATCTGGGAAAGGCACGACGAAAAATATTAAAATGTATCCAGTACCCAATTGGTTGTTACATATAATTTGGTCTATTCTAAACTCATAAAAGCTATTATTTAAAATTTTAGTGCACATGGTTGAAGGAGCGGTAAAACAAAAAATGGTTACTTTTCGGTCCAATTGGCGAACGCAAAAATCATGGATTTGCCGCTAAATTTCTAAACCGATCAATATTTTTTACTTTCAATAACATTAATTTCTTAGAGTAGTCTTAACATGTGCAAAGTCCTGTTGAATTATTCATATGGGAAATGCGATTCCTGGAATATAGGGCTCCGGAGCCCATCTCCCACTGTGTAAAAAAGACCTCTCCACTTAAGTGCTCAATACTGTGTGATTTCTGGAGAAATGATTTTTTTCTCTTCAAGGATGATTACCTCCAAAAACGTAATAATTTTCACTCTTACGTAAAAAGGAAGCAACCAAATTTACAAAAGACAAACTGTTTTTGTCTTTCCCCTTGATGGTTGATTTTTTGTTTCTCGTATCCTCCACAAGTCATTGGTAATGGCTTGTGGTGTGTCAGGATTTATTCAGTAGTGGGTGCTGATCCGGGCAGCGTGTTATCCATAGATACGGACGCTCCTAACATGGCCCGCTATTTGAATCGGGGGCGGATTGGAACGTCATGGGTTTACATTACACCCTACTCTTATTCGACACTGACTGCATGTACATTAACAGTTGTGACTCTCCATGTACCGGGACCACGGACGCGTAACGTCCCCTCCGAATGACTGGATGCTTTCATGATCATTTGCCCAATTCCAAGTGAACCATGGAGGATAGCGGCATTCTGTATTTATCAAAGCTGGTATATCACAGTCAAGTCAGAATTGAGAGTACCCGAATAATCCCAGCATGCCACGACCCCACCGGGTTTCGAACCGGACTGTTTGATAGCAATTTGCGCCAGAGGCAGAGCCACCCTAACCGCTAGCTACACCTCCCTTGATGGTGATGTGTTTACGAAATGCAGTAAGGATAGGCATGCCTCAACGTCTAATTAATGATGTACATATATTTCCCAGAAATTGCAGCGCACAGTAACAACGTGGAATCGAACGACACCTTTTGCATTACTACACAGCATCTACATAATCTGTTGATGACCCATGCGCGGCAGAAATATTTTGTTGTTTTTGTTTTTCAGATGAAAATTGATTTTTAACAACTTCAGTCTTAGGATGTTTCCTTTTCGTCGTAGATAAGGGGTTTATTCCATCTCGCCTTCATTGGTACTTGTGATGCAAACTGAATAAAAAAAATCAATACAAAACATAACACGCTGTGTAATATATTTAAAATGAGCTGTGTCACGATAAACGACCTATTAATCAGGCTATAAGTCCTACCATTGAGTGTTTAAAAATAACAAAATACAAATTTTAATGCAGCTTAAGAATTGGAGGACTTGATTCGATTATGTAGGAGGTTGCCCGCATAAGCAACAGCATTATTAAATTGTACATTCTGTTGAGTAGTGTTCAGAGGTTACTTGAAAATGTGCTATTTGGTTTTAATATGAGAGTCTGAGTACTTCAACGTACTGAAATTGTATAGCTTGTTGATATATTCCAAATTTTCATAACATTTAAGAGGAAGTGTTGATGCCAGGTCAACCCGTTGGGTTATCAGAAAATACCAGAGTGCGATTTGTTAATCTGTTAACATACCAAGGAACGTGAAAAAGGGTGCACTGGATTATCAAAAGCTGTCAAAATTATTCCTTCCCTTCTTCATTGTATTCACATAGTTATCATTGAGACACGTTTAGAGGTCTAAATGTGATTGATTAAAATCACATCATAGGTCTTCTATGACATGTGAAACAACGTTTACGTCAACCAAACATAGAAGAATGTAAAATATTTGCTGTTGTTTTTTTATATAATTATGCGTCGATTCATCACTCTTGAAAATATGATTCAAGTTAGGCATTAACAATGTTGTGTTTGTTTATTTATTTTATTTTATTTAGTTCGGTATTGTTTAGTCCAGAATAACGCATCACATGTTCTCTTATTTGAAACAGGCATATTAGAGTTACATGTTTCTTTCATGAAGAAAGTGCAATATAAGAAAATGACTTGATATTGAAATGATGAATATAAACTGTAGAGCTCACATCTCATTGGATGTTTGTTTGTCTGCAGATCTGTCTTGTTTATTTGTTTACCTATGCGTTAATGTTTTAAGCTCATTTACTTCAGACTACAATGAATAAAAATGAAAAGAAACTAAATTGATAATTTTTTGACTTTAGACCTTTGAATACCGCATAGTGCCAATTTTTTTTCTGAAAACGCCATTTTTGGAAAAAGTGAGTGTGTGTTGATGTCAAAAGTGTTTTTTTGAAAGCAACGACTTTTGTGGCAGATCCAAATGTTCCTCTCTTCAAATCTTTTTACAATTTTCTAAACATCCGGTTCTAAGTGAAGTTATGCTACGAAATGTTCTCGAATGTTAGGGGGAACTTAATAATTTTTGTGAACACTTTAGTTGTCGATGTCGGACCTACAATCCATACAAACCGGAAGTCAAAACGCCATGTGCACAACACAACCGCCCCGTGTCGGTACAAAACATAACGTTTTATTAAAGGGACGCTGGCATATTTTGCATTTAAAGCGCCCTCAATTTTTGGTCAAAACCGAGGTATTGCCTTCACATGTGTTTACCCTCAACTGAAATGAATAAAACCTAAAACAACTTCCTTTATGAAAACCTTTTGTTATAAAACCACTTTCTATTCAATAAGTGTTCGTACTGGTAGAAGCCTCAAAAATTAATTACAACTAGAATTATGAGACACTCCAAAGTTAACAAAAAATTAAGCATCAGGAAATAAGTATCTCAGGAATAGACTTTCCTCTTACTGTTATTTTTAAACTTACTTGTTTTGTAACTGCATATCAACTTAAAAGTTGATGAAACAAGTTATACCCCCCGAAATAAATTGCAAATGGTTAAATTCCTGTAACAGGAAACAGAATCCAACCTTCCGCATGAAGATATTAGATGGTAATTGACACAGTTTTAAAAGAAGCATCAATAATAATTGGCCCAACACCGACCCAACTATAAGCCAACGTAGGCGTAACTTGTTTCTGACGTCGTTCCAGTGTTATGCCAACGTCAAACTTTATACGTTGAACCAAAGATAGCCCGCTGGCCAAAATGCCGTTGGTTTGACCTCTTTTTCCAACAATCGTCCGATGTCCGTGACTACGATATGCCAACGTTGGCCCAATGTAGTCTTGCTAGCTGGGGAGTTTGTTTTTCTGAGAAATAAGCAAATTATAGTCTTCATCTACGCTCAAGACGCCTCTGAACCCGACTCTCCTGGTGGATCTTACTGTTTAAACTTGGTATTCTGAAAGGGAGGCTAACTTTTGACATGGGTTTAAACCAGGGGTAGTCCTACAAGAGTGGACCTTTTTTCCTTTCAACATACATGCACAAAATGTGCTGTAACGGGTGAGAAATTTTCTCATGGATGGACTGTTACATTTAACTCTCACAGTATTTTGAAAGGAAAAAAGGTCCACTCATGTAGGACTAACCCTGGTTTAAACCCGGTGTAGAAGTAATTATAGTCCGGCGTACTCACAGTCCGGCTACAACGGTAAGGAATAGGGCACTCAATTCAGTTGACTCTTCACGCAACATTAGTTTCACGCTTTATTCCGTTATCGTCTATGAAGCCCGGACTCTGACTCCCGCTGGACTATAGTTGCTTTCACACCGGGACTAAAATTAGTCTCCCTTTTAGAATACCAGCCTAAATTTGCTCATAAACTCCATCTCATGTGCTGTACCGTACCATCCATTTAGTTGTCATGTATTTTTTGTTTCTATTTTTTATATTTTTTTATTTTTCTCTTTCCTTCTTTATTTTCCTTTCTCTAACGTTACCCAAATCGCGTCCCCCGCGAACATTTAAAACAAATCGGCGCCCCCATTTTTCCTTACAAAAATCGCGTCCCCATTCCCCTGCCATAAATAACGACCGATCGCTCGATCCCTTATTAATTAAATATAATGTATAAGCATAACTTATGTACAATTTTTATTTTACCCAGTATACGATTATGCATCGACATATTATGTCAATCGTATTTTGAATGACATCTGAGGATTGGTTATTACCAAAGCTTCGAAATAAAAATGTTCATGTCTTACTTTTGCACTGCTAGACTAACAAAGTGTAATAAATATATACCTTTCAGTGAGTCCCCCCCTGAAACAATATTATACCATATTTATGGTTTATGCAATCACACGTGTTTGATATACGACGGGCTGGTGTATAATTTGGCATTGACATTAGCATTCGAAATTTAATGCAATGCTGTATTATAACTGAAGCCATGAAAGGATTTCCAGGAATTACATATATGTATCCATTGATTTTGGATCAATTTAATTTTTTAAATAGAGGTTTTATACATTACTCGACCGTACAGACAAGAGCTCTTTGAAAGAGTCCTTGTTTAAATGATAATGGAATATGAATGAACAATGAAATTATGTTTAAAATAGAGTGTTTATAAAATTAATCGCGTAAAAACGATCGTGTTATTAAAAAAATATTCTTATAACTCTCGTCTAACACATAATACGGATGGGGGGTTGGATGACCTCCTATCAAATTTTAATTCCAGCCAAAATGTTACAGGCACAGAAATTTAACCAGGATTTTGCTTTATATGAAGGGAAATAGCTATTCTGAGCTACGTAGGTATTATGTTTTATGCTTATAATTTCCTATATATGATTTTTAATAACACAAAGAAGAGAGCTTTGACGATTGCACAAATCCCCCAATGAGGAACTTTGGCGAGCTGCCCTACCTCGGGAAAAGTGGAACTGTCAAAATGATTGTTTCTAAATAATGAGCGCAAAGAATGATCCTACAATAAAGCAAAGCCTTTTGGTCATTCTTTTAAGCATTTTGGCGACGAGGGAGGTTACAACATCTGATCTATCTGGCGGCCGCAGCCGAGATACTGTTCACTGTTATATTGGCCTCCATTTTCTGATTAAAAAATTATTTTATTTTATTTCTCTATTTTACTTGAGAAAAGATTTCGTTTCTCAAGTAAAACTTTGTTTGTTAGGGAAGAGAAAAAGGAATTCCCCAAGTGCTATATTGACATCAGAAAGAGATTGTGCAAGAGATGAACAGAATTCCCCAATCGCCCAAAATGCTAAATTTAGAAAATGAGTCAAGTTGTTTGTGCTTTGAGAGGAATATAGATTGCAAAAATAGGTAGTTTCCCATGATGTCATTAATTAAGATGATGCAATGCAGATGATGTCATTTATGTGAGACCCAATTGGTCATATAGTGTTAGGCTATGTTTATGCATGATGATGTTGGGAGAGCGCGTGGCCCACTGGTTAGGGTATTAGCCTTTGGTGCTAAAGGTCCCCGGTTGAACTCCGGGCGGGACCACTTGCAGGGATATAATCGGCTACTAAATTCTGGATTTAATCTGTACAAGTGCTATTTATTGAAATTGGAATTCGCTCTCCCACATGGTTCAGTTGGGCTTGGGCAAATGAACCATGATAATATATCGTCCTTCGGAGGGGACGTTAAGCCGTCGGTCCCATGTACAGAGGGTCATACCTGTGCATGCACATCACAGTGTCGAAAGAGTAGGGTGATTACCCCTGGCTGTCCCAATTCCGTCCCGATAAATGGACCCCAATGGAAATAAGCTTCCTGTCAAGGCTTTCTTGGGCTATCCAGGATATTGTCCAAATAAATCAAATCAAAAAATCAAATGTGGTAATATCTATTTTAAGAATTGGGAAATACTAGTTGTGAAATACTTATAATAAGGATAGATATCACTGGAAAGACTCTTTGCCAGCAAGTAACAAGTAGATAGAAGTTGTAGCTAGTTATGATCTGCAGTATATAGTATAGTGCCAGGAATTATTATATATAGGATACCACAGAAGCTTGAAAGCTGAAGTGTCTGCTGTCATCTTTGAGGCAAAATGAGCTTCAGTTTGGGAATCAAAAAGGATTCCAGTTTGTGGTCCTAAAGGTGGACATTTGCCACGCAGACTTTTGGTGGTAACTCTTGGATTATAGTGCTGCAAAATATTGGTGTCAAGGGACAACCCCATCGTCTTGAACTGCTGGATAAAATTATCTTCAGGACTGAGAAGTTTCCCAGGGATTATAATGGAATTTTACAAGACTGCATGCTACATGCTGTCATTTTGGAGTCTTCGCTGTGAGGACATATATCATCGTTGAACTGCAACTCTCTTTTACACTGGACATTAGTGGACATTAATCTTTTAAAAGTAAGATTGTAAAATCATTGAGTGTAATATTATTGAATTGTAATTGTGTTTTGGACATATCAAATTCTTGAACCAGTTTGATTAAAATCATATTAAAATCAATGTTATATGAAATTCGGATCTTTTGTGCACAAGGCTCATTTGTTTGTGTTTAAAGGGTATTTCTGACCTTGTTTCTCACCATATAGCACCGAATGTTTCTGTCCATCAAGATGTGGATGTCAGATGGATCCTGTTGGATGTCTATAGCAATCTCATCAATGTAGTTAAAGGGGCGACAACCCTATTTGGGAATGGTAACCTCCAACATGTGACGTCTGAGACGATGACAGTGACCAGCATATAGCAAATCGTGGAATGGGCGGGGGGTCTCCATATATTTATGCTTTCGTCATGTGCTCACGCAAGGATATGTTCTGTACTCGCGTAAGAAGCCCGGTGTAGGTGTCATCAGTCTATCTCGTCATGGTCCAGGTCTTAGATCCATGTAAAGGATACTCTCTACACAGGCTCTGAAGAACTTCAGCTTGGTTGAATAGGAGATACCAAGAATTGCCGTAAGGGTGTAGTGAATTACAGGCATTCTAAGCTTGTCCTTTACGTGACAGGAAGTCTTTCTAACATTGGGTATAAATGAACGTGTTTTTCACACGAACATCGCCAACCATTTTGATCTTAAGTACCACTGACAGGATAAAAGCTTAATTGTTTGCTTCCGCATCTACGCACATGTGGGCCCGACTCATTATTTAAATGTTGCGGGTTCGAGCCCCGGTGCGACCAATATGTTGTGCACTTAGGAAAGGCACCCTGCCTCGTCGACCCAAGCGATATTCGGGTAGATCTGTTGTGGGGAATATTACAATCTTAGTGCGGATAGGATTGTGCGCTTGGCCATCTGCCGGCCTAGATGAATTGAAATGATTGCGATGATTTCCTGATGGCAGCGTAATGATAATAGGCAAACAGCGCTGTGATCTTCATGAAATGGCGCTTTAAAAAAGCCCGTGTATTATTTGTAAGCCCACATCATACTGTCGTTCTTTGAGCCTAAAATCTATTTTAGAATCAAAGAGCTCTGTTTTGTGATCACTAAAATAGACATGTTCGGTAGCCAGACTTATATCCCTAACGTCCCTAGAGGAAAATCTGAAGATCACCGCAAAAAAAGGAGCTAGCGTTATCATTCTTGTTAGATCTATGGCAATTTCCCCTTAAAACAAGGCAGGGGTCCGCTCCGTGATTTTTTTTTTTCAAAAAGTGCATTTAAATGCAGTTAAGGGACGTTAGGAATATAGAGTGAAGCCTGCTACATGGACTTTATATATATTCTTTGCTGTTGCAGCATATTATGTGATATCAAGATACCCAAGGATCTGTAAAATTCGGTTTACCAAGGAATATAATAGACTAAGTGGCGTCCAAAGGGGAAGCTTTCACGGATGATAGTACGCCCCAAGGATCTGATGTCAAGGAATTTGGATCAAGTCTTTGAGAACCATTTTAAAAATATTCCTTATTCATGCCGTGAATAACAGAGATGTAACGTCGGGATAAAGTTAGTCCATCTAGAAGCACCACGCGCTCACGCAGCTGGATGGATAGGTAACCGGGGAGCGATAGTGTTTCTCGATTGACTAGGTAAAGTAAGAACGAGTAGTATCATTGTGTTTAAGTATTTTGCTTTCATTGATGTAGTCATATTTAAAACATTCCAAATGCAGGAATCAATCATTTGTGATCTGCAAAATCGATTTTGTAATATTAAATTAAGACTACATTTGCGCACTAGGCACCTTATCTTACGTACTTAGTGTGCATCGAAATCTGCAAGAAATGGTTCTATAATGTTACGGAAATGTTGATACAAGGCAGCCCTAAAAATACAGATAGGCCTAATATTAATAACGATATAAATGAGATAAGCACATTGTTCATCTAAAGATTGGCCTACAAAATTGACCATAAAAATAGTGCATTACAACTACAGCATTTCTTTGTAAGCGAATTGTCTATTACTTTATTACATATGATAAATAAATCGATACGTCATTGCTCGCAGAGCCTACATTTTATGGATGCATGTCTATTGAATGGTATCTACTTCTAATGGTAAATAACATACAGGTGATTGATCATAATGCAACATACAATGACGAGGAACTTATCTTTGCCAAAGGAAACAGTGATTTCCTTCTTCAATAATTTATACTCTATACATTGAGACCTATTTCAATCTGAAAAGTCTACAAATCAATTCTGTAATATTGACCTTGAATTGATAAGTAATATAAATTTTCTGGCTTCTGCTAGCCAGCCACAAAATTAAAGAACATAGTAGAGGCATATGTTTAATATATTTTATGAAATAATTACTGTAATTAGATTTGCTACTTAGTAGAATTGATTAACATAAATAATGTTTATGAAGGTTACAATATTGGAGCATATTGACGTTTCAAAACAGATCTAGGTTCAAAAGTGAATCTCAATGGGAACCACGTAACCCTATAAACTCTGCCATGTACCAAATGAAATGCCCACAGCTAATCTTTCTGGTGTTTTATCCCCCTGGCTTGAAAAACAGAGGGGGTTTTGTGATAGTGCGCATGTCCGTATGTGTATGTATGTGTGTGTGTGTTTCAGTTTGGTTAGGTTTTCGTTTTTCACGTCTCCTTCGAAAAGTTTAAGTCCGATTTACACCAGACTTGGGGTTAAGCATGTGTGGATGATGTCAAATGTCATGGACCAAGGTCATCTGAGGTCATGTTCCAGACTGCCATCTTGCAAGGGGGATGACGCAAGTTTACTTGCAGTATTTTTTTATTTTATTTATGTCCAAGAGCATATCAGGGCGTTAAGAGCAACAATCCAACTAGGGTAGTGCTCATCGGCTTGCCCCGAAGATAACGAATAACCTCCTTTATGAAAGAGGCCCGCTTTGTTACGCAAATGCAATTTACGCAGCGTGACGATCACCGCGCGATGACTTTGGTTCCTTGGATTGAAACATTTATTTTCAAGAGGGGTGTAATTATTTAAATGAATAAAAAGAATGATGTAAGAATATTTTTGACAAATAAATTATGTCGATAAAAAGCAAAAATTACACAATTCTAAATAAGAATGAGAATAAAAGATGAGATTTGTTGTTTTGGCCATCTTAGATGGTGTCATAATGGATGGGCATCCAATATTTTATCGTGGTGGATACCGGCTGCGCCGGCATCCACCACTCAAAATATTGGATGGCCATCCATTATGACACCATCTAAGATGGCCAAAACAACAAATCTCATCTTTTATTCTCTAAATAGAATTGACGTGGTTTGTGTCGAGTCTACAAGGAGGGACTAGAAATCATTCAATATTTGGGTTGGTGATGACATCATTACTGAAACTATTGATTTTTCAGAGAGTAATAGAAAATTCCAGGTGACTAGTTTGAATCTATTCATGATACTGACTGATAATCAATAGTTTCACTATAATGATGTCACTGGTAGTGTATTCTTTTTGTGGCCCTGTTTATTGGAATGGAATGTCCCATAAAGATTTGGAGTAGGTTTATCATCTCCTTTCCTGGGACCTTTAACAATGATTACACAAAATGTAACAAGGGTCTACATGGTCTATGTTCACGAAAACTTGACCTGAAAATTGTATACAAAGTTCTCACCTAAAGAGTTAAATATAAACTATTTTAGTATGACCAGAGCAATTAATCTGACAACAGTTGGAACAAATTTTGATAATTTTCATCCCAGGATGACCTTGAATCTTATCGGGCTGCGCCAACTTTTTTTTTCAATTTTAGAAACAGGATATACGTACTTACCGGACCGCCGTACTCCCTACTGTTCAAATTACGTTATAAGCCCAGAAAACATAATAATTTGGTATTTGCAATATAGGTTGACTTTTTTTTATTGTGGACTCTTTTGGTCAGCGAAGTATAATGGTTTGAGCACCACGCTTATTTTTCCTGTTATTGATTTTCATATGATAGATATTTGTTAGGAAAAATACACCCACCCAAAGTTACATTGTAATTTCGACACGCATCATCGTATCCGAACATGGCCTCGTACAGGTACAGAGGGTGTACACGATATCTAAAGAAATAGTAACTCAAATTGAGGGTTTAGGGCAAAAAGGCACCATCTGCAATAGCTGCCACATGCTAGATTTGGCAGGTATAACACTTAATAAGAACACAACTGACAAATGGCAGCTATTGCAGATGGGGGCCTTCTTGCACTAAACCATGGGCTTGCACTAATATAGCCTTGATGTTGTCTTGGAGTAACAGCCTTTGTTTCGCGAAATTTATCTTATGTGCAGTTCCTAGGGAATGCAGCCCCCTATTGGAGAGTCTGCAGATGTAGTTGAGTGGCGGGTGCTGATTGACATAGACAGGGCTAATGGATATTAAAGCACAGGATTGACTCAAGTCAATGGAAAGAAACGGGGAAGACACGCGACTGGATTTAACCGACAGAATATAAAAATGAAACCAAAATGAAGTAATTTTTAAAGATTTGTTAAAGCATTAAAATATCAAACAGTTTATAACATTAACAGCACACAGTAAAGAAGCGAAAGAAATATGTAAATTGATATTCGAATCTGTTTTTATTTGTATGTGCCCCCGAATAGTTCTCGGTATGGTCAACTTTGCAAGACTTAAAGGCTGACTCAGAAATATAACTTTTTCGTGTATTAATTAAAAATAGTCAACTTGAACTAGACACCTAAAATGCCCAATTCCAAAGTTTGAGATGAATCGGATTTTTCGTTTTGATGCAATAAACATTTTTGTAGTATAACAGTGCCATATATGATATACTGTGTATAACAAAAATTCCGGATCTGGAATTTTATAACAAAGTTGTGATTTTTAGATGAAGGACTTCGATTTGAGCTTAGCTATTTCATACAGTGATTAGTATATGGACAGGCATTATGAATATGCAAACAAAAACGCAGTTTGTTTGGAAATTGACAGCGCCCTCTTCGGGAAATCTCTGAGTCAGCCTTTAAACTTTCATCTGTAAACAGATCGAAATACGACCGGTGTGAAAGTAATTATATTTCGGCAGGAACCATAGTTCGGGCTCCATAGATGACAACAGAATAAAGCGTGAAACTAATGCTGCGTAAAGAGTCAACTGAATCGAGTGCCCTATTCTTTACCATTGTAGCCGGAATGTGAGTACGGCCTACTAAATTACTTCTACACCTGCCTTGTACTCACAAAAACAAAGGCTGGTGTGAAATAGGTCATGTTTAACAAATCAAGATGTATGATTATGTACTGTTTAGATCGACACTTTTTTGCCTGCCATGCTCTTAATAAATAAATAAATAAATTTAATTAATTAATATATGTAAATACATAAATATAAATAAATAAAACAGATATATCTAAGTAAATAAATAAATAAAAATAAGTAAATAAATTTATGAATAAATATTATCATTTAATACGATCATTTTAATGTAGTTTCAACTCATAACTTTTGTTTGGTTATATGATTCTGTTGTTTTTAATTTAATTTCACTTTCCGGTACATCTACATACCATGTATCACGCAATTTCTATAAGTTACCGCTATGAATTGCTTTATTAGGGGTTGCATTTTCTATTTTGCTTGACAATGTAGTTTCCCTGATGAAGCACTGTGGGCAGGCGTAGAGCTTTCTATTCTCATCTCTCCAAGAAAAGTTTTTATTTACGAATGGAGATGTTGGTATTACTTTTACATGAACGCTGACAAGTAAGGCTTGCTGTTTTACAGCCTTTGTTGCTTATTTTATCATTTTCCTCAAGCTGGTTATTGCCAGCCTGGCACTATCGTCTGCTGCAACAAAGCTTACCAACATTATGCGCCCCTCAACCTGCCAGAATATAACCGAAATCAATTAGATGGCACTTGTTTAATATGACCATACATCCTGTTAGCTTGGCGACCGAGAAATCTCAATTTTAGGCGTCGCCATTGGTTTTAAAACACGTAAAAGCAAAATCTTGACGAAAATTTTTTTTAATTTTTTAGGTTTTTTCTTTTTTTAAATATTTTTATTATTTAAACGTTGGACCCAATGTAAGGGGTTATTTCTAATATATAATACGGGCGAGGACTATGGGGCAAGGGAACACCCGTGACCGGCCTTGCTGTGAACACATGTTATATATAATGACCAAAAAAAACGTTCAACGTAAAAAAAAATCACCGAGTTTTTAAAGGTAAGAGCCGTATTAAAGTTAATAAATGTAGAGCACCAAGTATACTCAGTGCGTCTGCCCCATTGGCAAACGTGGTCCCAGTTCTTCCATTTCCAATTCCTTTGTTGAGAACGTTTGTGACATTTCATAAAAGGAACCATTAATATTACCAAATTGTTGATTAAATAAAATCCAACTGCATTTGTTCTTAAGGTTATATTGGGACAGTTTTGAGTTGAATTAAGTATTCCTATTCTGTGTACAGGGCGTTTGTTCGATTGAATTACTTTTCAAAATTTATATTTTCTTAGTTTCGCTTGTTTTCTTGCTTGATGTGTTGTTGTTTGGAGATATATTCAATCGGAAATAAAGCCCAATCTCCTAGTAACATCAATTGTCTCCCAATGAAAATGTGTTTCGACGGATAATCTGCAGTAGAGGTTCTATAGAAGGTAGTTGGTTATGAGTTCGTGTGATAGGAGTCTAACTCACGTATGTTTCAGGGTATTGTACCAGTCTTTCTGTGAGATACCCTTCAGGAAGAAGGTTACTTAAAGACCATGGAAGGTCCCGCTGCTCTGGTTGTCTAACGTATGAAGAGGGTTGTTGAACCGGCATATTGAATTAGCACCTTCTAGCATGAAAACTATACATTATATTTTGGCTGTTTGGAGGTTGAATTGGGGAAAACTGATATTTTCTTTGGGCATTGTAATGAAGAAATGGGACCAAGTTTGCCATGGGCATACTCACTTGAGTATACTTTGGTGCGCCTTCACATTTTTACTTTAGACGGCTCGTACTCTTTTTAAACTTGGTGATTTTTTTTACGTTGTAACGTTTTTTTGGTAATTTCCCTTTATTATTTGTGAACTCAATAGCTATCCACAATTTTGAGATTTTTTATTAAATTATTAGATATGTTGGAAAATAAACTTTTAGTGTTTTTTACCTTCAATATTTCTTCCGCTACTGAGATATCTTTTTAAAAAAAATCGGGCAATTTAGGGGCCTTTGTCACACAAAAAAATCTTATTAAAAGGGCATAAAATTGTTGAAGTGTATTTTGTGTCCCTTTTTGTGATAATACACGGGTATTTTTAACATTTTAAAAGAAAAGACTGATTCGTGGCTTTGCATTTAGGAAAAAAACGTTAATTTTACCAACAGGACACGTGGAAATACTAATGGTAACCGCAAATGTAATTTCTACTATAACTTATAAAACTAATAGAGGGTGCATCACTCAGAATCCTTTAAACTGGCGAAAGCGCGCATAAAAACCACCCCGGGAAACCCTCCACCCGACTGAAAAAAATAAAAATTACTAATTGGGCAAGGCACAAGTGCTGAATTTCATGTTATTTTTTTCCTTGAAAATGGTCATTTCTGCAAAATAATGAACATTCTTTTTCCCCTGAACAGGTCAATTTTACAAAACGAAGCAACGCATAGAATTTCACAATACCATATTATCCTTTTTTGGCATTAAATTTCGAATTCAATTTATATAATACCTACCTTGAATAATAATATTATTATAATCTATTATTACTCTATAATAAAATCTTACGGGAGTGTACGCACCCCGATCTAGCCAAGGACTCTTTTGTTAGAGAACATTTTTTTGTATATCTTATTTGTAAACAGAACACACGTCTACACAATGACTCATACATTTTTTTGCATGGAATTTGTGAACTATATGAACTGTGTCCCTGTTCCGAGGTTATTTACGATGATATACAATGAAAATCCAATAAAATCAGTACTTTTCCGTTTTTTGCCGTACTTGAATTTCTATTTTATACATGAAATTAATCATCTCAACTAATATAATGATAGCACCAACTGAGGACTTTACTATATATAACATACTTCAATAATCGAAAATGGTAGGCTCGATCGGACTCGAACCGACTAACCCCAAAGAAAAATAAATAATTTCGTCCGTAGCTGACCAGTTTGGCCATCAAAGATGCTTAGGATATTCGGGCGAATTTGTCCCTTGAAACCTCCCAAGAAAGTTTTCAACGACATTTAGATGGTTGTCTTATAATCGATATTTTTTATATAGGGCTCTGATAATGCAATACATTGAAGATTTGTGGTTCTGGTACGGCCGCTTACACTTTGTCCAGGGGCCCTAGTTTTAGTGCTCGTTTTACCTTCCTTATAATTTAGTTTGTTCTCGGTATGAAAGAAATAAGCAAGCTTCTCAACATGACGGCAGAAATTTCCCTGTTATATTAATTTTTCGGTTCAAACTTGGGAGAAAATCACCCGGATTTTTTAAAACGTGTTTTTCTCATTTTCGTCCTAGGTAGAACATTTTAGCTATTATTTTTTTATCGAATACTTTAAAGACAACATATCTATTGTTTGAATCCTTGTAAAATCGAAACCTGACATACCTGGTGTTTCCTGACACGTAATAATACACAATTACTTCCATTATAGTTCCAAGGTCAGGTGCCGTAGCCTACAAATAAAGAGAATTTACACCAGAACTGTACTAACCATCATTGTATATGCCGAAAGTGGTTGGCCACAGGCGGACTCGAACTGACAACACCGACTAACCAAAAGTAAAATCAATTACGCCTATCGCTTAGAGCTGCCGCCACGGAGGAACTTGTAACATAAAAGCGATGGTTGTATATGCCAGCTAGTGTAGTTCAGTATTGATGTTGACCAGAATTCCGTAAACATAATTTTTCTTTGATGAAGTCATTATTTTCATGTTAACAGTAAAAAGAGCAACATCAGAGATAAACATAAACATGTACTTAATTTCGTAATAAAGGCTGTAGGTCTGTGAGCCGTTTTTTAATTTCACATTTTGCCACTAATAATCGCTATACATGACCGTTTAAACGCCTTTCTAACTCGTCGTCTTTTCCCGTTGTCTTAATTCATATCTTGCTCATGAAATGTACAAAATACTGCTGAGGGTTGAAATACACGCTGAGCTGGTGTATACGAGTAGTTTGCGGTCGTTACGATACTCCCACCTAGTGGTTTACTCGTCAACACGCGTCAAACAAAGTGAAGCTTGTTGTTTCTCTTTGTATTAATATACTCACGGTGTGTTTCGCTTGTATCCCTGGATGTTCTAATGCTTTTTTTGCTGTTTTTTTTTTATATTTTTTTTATTATTTTTAAACACTTTGTGGACCACTAACGTGTATCTTTATAAGCAAGATTTGGAAATGTTTGAACTCTAGATACTTATACTTCCATCCATAAACTTCACTGGCCAAGGTGACCGTAATGTAAAGAAAATGACTTTACTCCGTGTACTTTTAATGTGCTGAAAGTCATGGGCTATCGCCGGACTCGAACCTACAACAAGAGACTATCCAAAGTAAAATCATTAACGTCCAACGCTTAGACCGCTCGGCCCGAAGGAAGCTATCGCATGTAACGCAAAATTGTGGGATATGATAGTTAGGCGAGGTTCGTTGTGATGTTTGAACAAAAAATCCGTAAAGTCATTTTCTTTGCATAGAGTAAATTAATCTTCAATATATCACTAAAAGGGGCACTCATGAGGATAACTAGACATTATGTATTAAGTTTGAATACTATAATCCTTTCGATACAAGGCTTTAGGTCGTGAGACCACTTGTAATAGTTTCGCACTTTCCACTATAATCATTATAGTACCGTTTGAAATTAGATCTAATTCCACATCGTTTCAGTTTTCTTATTTCATATGTTGACATGAAATGTGTCCAATATACTTTTGTGGGTTGAAATACCTGCTCGGGTTGTGCATTGCGAGCGGTTCATGATATTGATGATAATTGCCACCTATGATATTTCTCGTCAAACGTGCGCAACAAAGGAAGTTTGTTCTGTTTAATATCTCACGGTGTTCTTTGTACTTGGCTGTTTTAATGCTTTTTTTGGCTGTTTTTTGGTGTTTTTTTATTGTTATTTTTAAACTTTGGGGACACCTACCGTGTGTCTTAATTCATGCATTTGAAGTTTTCCTACAGGAATGAGGCTTGGTTCCGTCTTTGTTTGCTACATCCATAGCGGGTGTAGGCTGTGTTTAAATTTCATAGTCTCGTTCGGACCCACCAAACCTAACCCAGTGAAATCAACAACCCGGTGTGAAAGTAATCATAGTCCATGCTCCATAGACGACAAGGAAAAGCGTGAAGCTAATGTGGCCTGAAGAGCCTGAATCTATTGCCGCTTAATTTGTTCACCATTTCCGGACTGGGAGCCCGAGGACTATCTAGTCTAGGGGTAGAAGGGGTGGTCGTGCACCCCCTGAAATAACTTCTAATCAACGTCTCTATCTCAAAATCATGCATAGAAAAACGATTAGCATTTAAAAAAAGTTTCCCCCCCCCCAAAAAGTGCCCCACGTATCATTTTTTAATGCAAATGTCAATGCAAATTAGTACGCCATTAGACAAATCAATTTCGATATACCTCAACTATTACTGTTGATAAAACAAATAAGGTTTCTGGACCTATGTTAGGAGGGAAAGATCAGATTGAACGATTTTGAAAATTTCCAGATGGCCACATGATGTCATAATATGCAATAGGGAAAAGTCCATATTTGGGCAGACTTGGCCAATATTCCACCTACCTGCCCAGATCAGTGACTAGACCGATGTTTTTGAGGGTCAAGGATAATTTGAAACGTACTCCTGGTACTCCATATGTCACTAACATGTTCACCAGCAATGTAAAGCATATACACATTAGGGTCTTCGATGTCGATAATCCTCGTTTTAGGGTAATGTCATAAACTTTTGTTGGCCATATTTTAGACTTCAAATCTTACTAATACTTACTTTTCTCTTAAATTCTTAGTATGCATGATACAAGACTAATGTACCCTAGATCCTGTGTTGTTGTCATTCCGAAAAGAAAACTGAAGTAACAGGAGCTCTAAGTCCCCATCAACTCTCTGAACATGCATCTTTAAATGGGTTTCATAATGCATCATTGTAGTTTTACATCCTCAGTAAATTGAAGGAACTGCAGGATAAAAATTGGAGCAGCTTCATATGGACAGACATCTCCCGCCACATCTCCCCCAAGTCCCATATCGCACGCTAGCAGTCTGTGACATATAACTAACTTGGGTCAGCAAAACTCGATGATCCTGAACGAGTTGGATGTCATCGTCTGTAGATGATACATACAACCGAACATCAACTTCACAAACCATCACTCATCCCCCTCGTAGATTGGTCTTCCGGTGGACCGTGGACCCATCTTCCCCCAAAAGTGGCTTTTTCCGTGAAAAGTAGAGCTTAAAGGCGTTACCCAAAACGCAAGTCTATCCTCTTGGAAGAGCAAGGGAGCAAAGGTGAATCACTTGCCCATATGGGTATTGTTCCGATCTTTAAGATGCCGCTCCTCCTTTGTAATATTCGGCGGCTTCAATGAGTCCAATAACCTTCTTGACCTCCACAACACTGGCTCGCATCTGAGAAATTCATACCAGCTGCTGACCATTCCGATTCCTCTGCATGGTTATAGCTTTTATAGACCCGTACGTACAGTGGCAAAGGACCAATGGAATTCACTCGGCATAACTGCTGCTGGCCTTCTCAGTATATCTCCAAAGCAAGCATATCACCATGATACTCCACAGCAGGCTCGGCCACTCTGACAGTTTATGATTTTTGTTTAGAGTTAGAAACACATCCTGAACCCAAACATCAACATTAGTGCAACTGACTCTCAAATTATGCAGACAAGAATAGTCCTTAAAAGGACAATCTGCCCTAAAGAATTTATCTTCTGACGTAAATTATGCTAGTGTCATGAAACGTCCATACTTTCAGAATTGATGAGTATGACTATTGTATTCACATCCTCTCCATTGCTTTAAAACTTAAATAAAATGATCTTTTAATGAGGCCCAATAGTCATTGCTATTCAGTTCAGCGAGTCTTCCACCTAACTTAAAAGGTTGTGACTTGTTTTTATTCTTAATAATATAACATGATAAAAGGCATAATTGCACGAAAGCCTGCTTTTGTTCGCATCTTTAGCTACCAAGTGCATTAATTCACACTTAAATTAATAAGCTAAATACATTTTTTCCAAATGTAATACAAATCGGTCTTTAATTAATTTAACCATTGGCACATTAAAAGAAAATTGTTACTTTTTGTCATACATATATTTTAAATACTCTGATATGAGGAACTCTGCAAACTTAACCACGATTCTGACTTTTTTTCTTTGTGTCTTTGTAAATAAATTCATTCCCTCACGCAAATAACCCTCAGTGATATAGCCTATCATAGCAAATCAGGGAGAAGGCCCTATTAAACCTATGACCTAACAGAGTTATTATTAATGTGATTTTTAACTTTCACTAACCGGACCACAAAATATTGGCTATTTAATGGCATTAATGGCAATAGATTTTTAACCAATATGGTATTCGTTATTAGAAATCCATCCTATATCTTCCAGTTGCAACATCCAAGGAACAGCAAATTTGTTGCTACTAGCCATATATTGTAAGTGCCTTAATTTTTATCTGCAAGGTGAACCTATATGCTCCAGTGTCCGCGTTTTTTTGCATGATGGTTTGTGAATCTTGGTAGTTGTTATTAACGTTTAATATTATTAAGGGCATGGCCGCCTCTGGCCTATTGGCCTTTTTGGCCATCTCCTCCCTATTGTCATTATTTTGTGTGATCCTTAATGGATTTGTATTATGTATTATGGTAATTTGTAATAAATTGATTTATTTGCATTGGATTAAACACACACTTTATTGAGAGTACTCTTTGATTCTTTGTCTTTTGGTTTCTCCTAATAGCTCCCTGTACAACGTTGCATGTACTTGACTTGCATTTAAACTATTTGCGTGTCAATGCTACGCTCTATTAATGTTTGTGTAAATCCTCATTTGTTGGCTTATGCAAATGGTGGTATAGTAATTACGATCATATTATTTCCATTGTCCCAATAATATCGATTAAGCATGTTGTTACGACAGTCCAAGTGCACGCCATTTTCCATGCATTATATGCAATAACATTGGACCCATATCAAGCATTAAGTTATAATCAACAGTCAATGCCACACACCGCCTATGCACCATGCTATGGTACAAACACCATTGACCCCAGTCCATTTGGTTTTGCCCTGGTTGCTGCGGTTCTAAAAATCCAGACCTCCACAATGAGACAAATTACTACTGGGACAAAAGTGAACCACTTTGCCGTATTCAATCCACAGATAAATAGCCCAACATGTGTAATAATACTTTTGGTGGCAATTACATGAAGGATGTTAAGCTATCTGCTTTTCATCAATTGCCAAACATGAGGTGGGTCCTTGGTATGTAGATGGTGGGAAAGTCCAACAACCTTTTACAAAAAATTCACTAAATATTCATCAATGTACTCGACCAATATCAAAAAATAACCGTTTTTCAACCATTGGGCATTCAAATTAACTAATTACATCCCACTTATAATACTAACACTCTTTTAAGATTTTTATACCATACAATTGTTAACCACAGATTTTCACATCCATAATATGTGACAAGCCATAAGGTTACATATTCTGCAAGCATTGTTTTTTACCTTTCCCAAGAGATAGAACAGTGCATGCATAATATAGTAACCTTGGCATTCAGATAGCAGTATAAGGGCCACCTATTATTGGTTTTATGCAGTTGAATTTTAGGCTGATCACACGGGTGTCAACATGTTTTAAGCTTATCACTATTATTAGTGTCATTTTGAACCATTGTGTGAACATTGCATTGCTGTGATTGAGATACTAGCACCTCACCCACTCTCTTTATCTGCAAACTGGGAATGTGTGTACAGTACACATGGTACAAGGCACAGTGGACTTATACATTGTGGAAGATATTGGTGCAAGACCGTATAACAGACTACCCTCGGGCAAAAAAACATCGTATTCCCCTGGGAAATAGATAACTTATAATCTCTACTAATGGTCCTTGGGCAGCAACATTGTCAACAGTGCTGAAGAGATCACGATAGAGGACGTGCAAATGGATTCAAACTCCGGAAGTCAATGCAGTTGCAGGTCCAGCTTAGTTTGAAAGTCTTCACACCCAAAGTTGTCTAGTCCCACCCTTTCACTTCACGCGCAATGGCAAGGTTTCCTTTCATGATGGCTTCATCATTAACACCACTTTTGAAAAGCTCCCATATGCAAAGAATACTATGTTGGCTGTTTATCAAGTTTATCGGCAGCAAAGGCAAGATGCTCGTGCCTGGATTAGGAGGCCTTCATCCTCTGCACTGGACTCCCCCACCCAGAAATCGTAACTCGTTCGTCTATCTATGACTCATTGAAAGCCTGCAGAATTGCGACAAGGAGACACAAACTTGGACACTTGCCCAAAATGCAAATGCATACTTTTTGGGCGATCTAGCCTTTGTGAGAGATTGTCTTTCATTGGGGTTTCTGTAGTCGTGGTAGGTGTTTCAGGCCGTATTCGCAGTTTTTCAAGCGATGCTTTTCCTTTTTTGAATATCACACACACACAAACACCTTCACACACACCACACACACCACACAACAGCAAGGGCAACAAAGATAATATTAAGATCGCGTTGTTTTTCAAGACATGATCCAGTCCTACAATACTGTACTAATCTTCCTGGTTGTTGGCGGCTGAAATACGAACATAGTCGATACTCTTGCCTCTTTGATTTTATGCTACAATATGGATAGAACATGACGGATGCATGTTGGCTGAGAGTAATCGAAGACCGCAGAATCCTTTTCCTCGCGTTTTGCTTTTTGTTTGATGTTACAACATGTCCACTGTCTAAGTCATAATCATTCAAGTCATGGGGCAGAAAAATACAAGCTTCAAAAGGGATAAGAACAAACCGGTTTAAAATTATGATAAATTATACAGTGAATAACCGTCTGTTGCCCCAAATAAACTTGCACATTTTCTTAAAATGAATAAAATTATCTTTTAATTAGGCCCAATTAGTATTGCTAGTCAGCGGTCTTTCCCACACTAACTTAAAAAGGTTGCTTCTTTTGTATTCTTAATCTATAAACATGATTGAAAAGTCATAATTGCACGAAAGCCTGCTTTTGTTTCGATCTTGATGCATACCAGTGCATAATTCACACTTAAATTAATAAGCTGAAAAATACCATTTCAGTCTCTCTCGGCACTCGCACTAGTAAACCACATGTCCGTTACTGGTCACCGTAACACCTCCGGAAGATATGACGTTCATCACTAACCGCTGGCAATATTCTCCGATATCGCATTATATGCAGGAAAATAATATTGTTTGTCGCAGTTTATTATGTGTAAGGGACTAGGTTACTCCCTTCCCGGCATGGCATTTAGAGCAAAGAGAATTTAAAGATGGCCGACATACACGGAATCAGCGGTGGCGAAGCTGCAACGCTGCAAAATATCGAATTTGTGTGTAAAGGATGAACTTAAAGGCTTACCCGATCACCATTGGCTTGCAAATCGCGGGGCGATATGGCAACAATGTTTAGTGTAAAATAATTGTCTAAACTACATGTGAAACGTCTTTCTTCTTCCCGATGGACCATTTTAGGCATCGACGCCGGGTTTAAAGCGAGGGGTCTGGACACTGACAAATTAGAATGTCACTTAAGTAGTAACACAAAAATGGGTTACCTGGGCTGGTTAACGCTTGTATATATGAGGAGGCAGAAGGACTATCATAGGGGCCTTATTTAAGGAGTTCGTTTACCTCCCACTACAGAAAGGATTTGACACCTTGGGTAGGTAGTATGGACCCTTTACAACCAATGCTAGGTAGTAGTTAGTACTCTCAAATTGTGGTTTCACTTTTCAATGGGGTCAATTTAAGTTACACAGGGGTCACTTTAAAATGCCCCAATATGGTTAAATGTATGCCAATTGTCCATCTAATTCATAAGGATCCAAACAAGGTATGTTGTACCACCTACGACCATTGGTGGTGGAGGCTATAAGGTAAACTGGCTAAAAATGGTTTAAAAAGGGTCAATCTCGATTTGTAAAGGGGTCAACATAAAAGTTAATCTGATTATATTTTGAAATACTTGCAAGTTTTGCTGAGGTAAGAGGACTCTAAAAGGTATAGTTTGTACGTATGTTAAATGCTAAATTTGAGATAAGGGTCAAGAAGGTCAACACCAATGCCTATGTTGACCTATGACCTATTGTGCCCATTAAAATGGTAAAAACTATGCATTGAGATGGTACAAACTTATCCTATTTTGACACATTACGGTAGATGAACAACTTTTATCATTTTCAACAAATTGGAGCAAACTTCGATTTTGACCCCGTACAAATAGAAATTGACCCTTTTACATTTTAGCCATTTTTACCCTCTCCAAAACCAATGGTCAAAACCAATGGTCATAGACGGTACAAACTATACATTTTGGAATCCATTATGACTAGACGGACAATATGGCACCCATGCAACATGATTGAGATTTTATAAACGTTTGGACACTGTGTAAACGTAAATGGCCCCTTGACAAAGGACCCCACAATTTGGGAGTACTACCTACCTAACGTAGATAGAAGTTCCATACTAACTACCAAAAGTGTCAAACCTTTTTCTGTAGTGGGGGTGTAAACGATGATGTTGACCTGGGTCCAGGTCCTCCACTAATAGTCACTTGTGTTGGGTAACGAAACTTTGTTTGTTAATTGTCGAGTGACATTAACTTTGCCGCGATACGAAAAAAGGAGGTGAACGGAGTGCTGCGCGCGACAAAACGACGGTGAGACCGTGTACGCGGCCCAGTAACGGATATTGTGTACTCGTGCGAGTGCGAGGAGGAGATGGATTTATAGTAATACAAATGCGTTTTAAACCATTGCCACAGTACATAGAAATGTTACTTGTTGTCATAAATTATATATTGTAAAAGACTATGATGTGAACTCTGCCAAAAATATACCACGAGTCGGGACCTTTATTCTGTTTGGTCTTTGTAAAATAATTCATCCTAAACGCAAATGACCTTCAAGTGATATAGGCTATCAATAGCAAATCATGGAGAAGGCCTATGTAAACCTTATGACCGAACAGCGTCTTATTATGTGATTTTAACTTTCACCATAACCGTACCACAAAATATGGGCTAATTTTAATGGATATTAATGGCAATGTTTTAAATCACTATGGTATTCGTTATTTATAGAAATCCTAGTAATTTCCATTTTCAACATCCACGGAACAGCAAATTTTTTGCTTACTAGCCTCTTTAGGAAGGCCTTAATTTTAATCTGCAAGTGACCTATAGACTAAGGTTGTCCGCCGTGTGTTGCATAGATGGTTGTGAATCTTTTGTAGTTGTATGTAACTTTTAAGTATAGGGGAGGCCGCCTCTGGCCTTATTGGCGGTTTTGGCCATTCTCCTCCAAATGTCATGATTTGTGTGATCTGAATGTATTTGTATTATGTATTATGGAAATTTGTAATAAATTGATTGGATTGATTTGATTGATTGATAAAACCAAACAAAAAACCATATCAAAAAAATACACTTAATTGATAGTAACTCTTTACTTCTTTGTTTTGGTTTCTTCCCTAATATATCACTGTAAAACTTTTGCATGTAACTGACTTCATTTAACTATTTGTGTCAAATGCTAAGACTATATTATGTTTGTGTAAATCACTATATGTTGCTTTGCAAATGGTGGTATAGTAATTACGAGCTTATTATTTTCTGTCCCAATATCGATTAAGCATGCTGTTAAGACAGGTCAAGTCCACGCAGTTCCATGCATTATGCAATACATTGAACCATATCAAGCATTATGTTATATCAAGACGTCAATTCCACAAAGCTATGCAACCTGCTATGGTACACCATGACCCAGTCATTTGGGTTTTGCCTTGGTTGCTGGTTCTAAAAATTCCAGACATCCACAAGGGTAAGACAAATTATGGGGAGAAAAAAAGTGAACCACCTTGCAAGTATTCATCCACATGATAAATAGCCCAACATGTGTAAAATACTTTGGTGGCAATTCACATGAAGGAGGTTCAAGTATCTGCTTTTCATTCAATTGTCAAAACCACGGAAGTGGTCCTTGGTATGTAGAATGGTGGGCAAGTCACAACTTTATACAAATTCACTAAATCTTCATCAATGTAACTCGACCAATATACAACCGTTTTCAAACCAGTGGCATCAAATTAGACATAATTTAATCCACTTATAATACTAAACAATCTTTTAAGCTTTTTAAACCATAAAATATTGTTAAACAACACATTTCACGTCAGTAATAGTGTACAGGGCCACAAGGTTACTATTCTGCAAGCATGTTTTTTACCTTGGCCAAGAGATAGAACAGTGCGTGGCATATAATCATAACCTGGGCTCAGATAGCCAGTATAGGCCCCCTCTGATTGGTTGTATGTCAGTTGAAGTTAGGCTGGATCAACAGGTTCACCACACCAGCTTTAAGCTCAGTCATCACCTATTATAGTGTTATTTTGAAACCTTGTGTGAAAATTTGCACTGTGTGAATGAGATACTAGCAAAAACCACACCCACTCTCTTTAGCTGCAACTGGGACGTGTGTACAAGTACACATGGTACAAGGCACAGGGGACCTTTACCTGCGGAAGATTATTGTGCCAATACAGTAACAGACTACCCTTCGGGCAGAAAAAAACATCGTATTCCCCTGGGGAATAGATAACTTGAATAAATCTCCTACTAATGTCCTTGGCAGCAACATTGTCAACAGTGATGAAGGATCACGATTAGAGGACGTGCAAAATGAGTCAAAATCCTCTGAAGTCAAGAATGGCAAGTGGCAGGTCAGCTTAGTTGAAGTCTTCACACCAAAGTTCTAGCTCCCACCATTTCACTTCACGCGCCAGGCCAAAGGTTCCTGATGGATCAATCATTCACACCACTTTTTGAGAAAGCTCCCATATGCAAGACTACTATGGATGCGGTTTATCAAGTTTATCGGCAGCAAAGGCAAGATGCTCGTGCCTGGATTAGGAGGGCTTCACTCTGCAATGGGACCCCCACACAGAAAATCGACTCGGGGTCTATGAACTCCATTGAAAGCAGCAGAATATGCGACGAGGGAGAGGCAACCCCTTGACACTGGTCCCAAAATGCAAATGCATTACTTTTGTGGCGATCTACCTTTGTGAAGGAGATATGGTCTTTCATTGGTTTCTGTAGGCGTGTAGGTGTTTCAGCAGGTTTTCAGAGCGATGCTGTTCGTTTTTGAAATATCACACACAACACCACCTTCACACACACACACAACAGCAAGGGCACCAAAAGATAATATTAAGATCGCGTTGTTTTTCAAGAATTGAGTTCCAATGTCCTACAAGACTGTAACTAATGCTCTGGTTGGCGGCTGAAATACGAACATAGTCCGATACTATTATGCCTTGATATTATGATACAATATGGATAGCACATAAACGGATACATGTTAGACGGAGAGTCATGAAGACCGCAGATCCCTTTCATCGCGTTTTCTTTTGGTTTGATACAACATGTCACTGTCTAAGTCATAATCATTCATAGTCTATGGTGCGTAGACCAAATAACAAGCTTCAAAGGGAAAGGACAAACCCGGTGTAAACTTATTGATAAATTATTAACATGACATAAAACAACAAAACAGTCTGTTGCCCCAAATAAAACTTGCACATTTTCTTAAAAATGAATAAAAATGTCACATCAATTGCTCTTTCATCATATCAGGGTGGACCAATGGATATGTATAGACTTCCGCAAACCATTAACTAAAGATATGGGCCCGGTATGCGGACCCATTGTTATAGCCAGGTGTTACCTCCTCCACGATTCGGGTTGAGTAACAAAATACCCGTCCTCTTTCTCAATAACTAACCAGTTTACATTATGATATAGGTCGTTGACCCTACGTTTTCTTCTGAGAAAGCGCGGTAAATTGAATAGAAATGAAGTTAAGCAATAAGTTACGGATTTTAATTCTGCACTTTGTTGTAAGTTCAAAGCTTGCCCAGCAACATTCTGGCATGATGTTTGTTTGTCTTTCTTCCTTTTCGAATAAATGATGAAAAACATGGACAACGTTAATTGAACACGCACTATAGAAGCTCAAGATTTATTTATTTGCGAATGAGGATAAGTATTTTGCGTTTGCGTCATTAAAAAAGATTTCGTCTAAATCGGAGAGGTGGTAACACCTGAGTCTTTTCAACCGCGAGACAATATAACAATATAATAAATGGTTTAGAGCAAAAATTATTTCGGGAAAGTGGTTCCATAGGGGGGTCCATACCCCCCCCCCTTGTCCACAAACGGAAGTAGGAAGACCTTGTCTAAATACAACGTGTTGTTATCCTGGGCACGCCACTGATGGGGCCGATTACGATAGAATGCAAGTTCAAAACATTTTTGTGTGTTTTTTTTTTTACTTGTTTGTCCGATAAAACTTCGAGACGTCCGTAGGTGTTTTACCTAGGTGATGATTACCCCTACTTTTGCGGCCTTCGATGTGGTACCAATGCGGGTGAGTACTCAACCACGGCCACTCAACGTGTGCAACAGATTCTTCAAAGGCACTCCGCTGAGGAAATTGGCTGTGTATACTTTAGCGGCGTAAATATAGCTAGCTGCCTTTAGCGGTGGTTTACCAAATTTATAAAATAAACTCATTTCGTGAATTTCGTTATATTTGCAGGCATTTATCTCGGATGTAGGCCTATAAACTTCGTCTGAAAATTATACGTCCCATGATATTGATGGCAATTATAAAAGTAGCAAATAGTTAGTAGCTGTTAATTGTGATATTTCTGAACTATACATCTAATCAATGAAAACATTATCTTTGTACCAGTCTTAGTAGCGCATGTATGTCTTAACATTATCGCGAGATTCGCGACATACTCTTGCTTCAAACCAAGATGAGTATACTGCGTAAGAAACATATGATGTCGGCGCGGTCGGGTAAGTTACTTACCCAGATTTGGCCATTGGTCACTCAAAATGCGCGAGAGAACTAGTACTAGTAGATTATTCGCCCTATTTAATACACTCGGGCCTAATTGTTTTTAGGGGCGCCACGGCGCAACCTCTTAGTTGGCTTTTTGGAAGCTGTTACAGCGGTCCGGTAAGTACGTATATCTGTTTCTAAAATTGAAAAAAAAATGGCCGTAAATTGAAACCAGCGTTTGAAAATTCTCAAGACTGGGATAATACCGAAAGGCATTGTGGGAAAAAGGGATACGGTCCGTAGCGATTGTGCGGTGTTCACTTTCCGTGTTTGCCAGCACCGAAGTACCCCGACAAAAACGTTCATTTCTCGCTCCTTTTCTATCAGGTTTTTCAGACCCAATTAACGATGCATATTTACAAACAAACTAGGAACGACCCACTGATGCAAAATCTCCATAGAACCCCTTCGTTTCCGGAGATATTTTGAGATTTAGTTTCATTTGCGGACTGATAACGTTAGTATCTAACGTTAATCTCTCGCGAGGTACTAATTTAGATAATCGCTTTCGCATTTTGTGACACAGACTATCACCCGTCCTTTCCGGACCGTTGTAAGAAACTTGTGAGTCCAACTTGGGGATTTCTATACGTTACAAATCACTATATCCTCATCATATCATATCATATTTATTCAGTCCATTCACATATTACACCTTAATTCACATAAAATACCTCTAAAATACATACTTAAATTAAAATTAAAATGATATAAAAAGGAACAATAACAGAAAGCATGTTGATGAGACCAAGGATAGCCCAAAAAGCCACATGAGCTTATTTCCATTGGGGTCCTTACAAAGGACAAAACAAAAACAAAAAAAAGCAAAACAGTACACCACACCTAGCAATTCAAGAATGGCGCTCCTTCCCTCTCCGTCTTGTTTTCATGGCAAGATGAGATTTGACTTCTTTTTTGAAGTGGGCGTAGCTGTTGATCGATTTATAGTGCTGGAAGGAGTTCCATGCCTTGATTGCAGTGAAGAAAAGTTTTCTGTTCCAAACTGCTGCCCCAAACCTAGGCACCCCACCACAATTAAAGGTGGATATCCCTGGTATTATATCGATGCCTTTCTGAGACTTTTATAAAATGATCACTCAGATACTTTGGCGAGATGTTATTAATAAATTTGAAGACAGGATGTTTAAGCTTTCAATTGTCATGACCCTACTTCAAAATTTAGAAGCCTTAATTTATGCGCGTTCATCCTGGCCAACATTGTTTTCTTGAATCCAGACCAGTAAAATCTTACAATCCTTATTTTGGCATGACCTGTATTTTGTTCTGGAGTTTTTAGAAAGGCCTGAAAACCAGGACGACAACAATAATCAAAATATGCACTGAATCCAAAGCTGAAACAACGTTTTGCGATGCTTTTGATCCAGAATTTGGGATTGTCTGTAAAGAAAGCCTGAGTCTTGCCCCGGCTCTTTTTATATACACAATATTTGGTCAAACAGCTTCCTTCCCCTGACAACACTGATCCAATGTGATTTCCAAATATTTGACAGATTTTGCAGATTTGATAGGTTTGTTATTGCACGTAACCTTAAATTCATTGGCTTCTTTAAATTTCCTGTTTTAACTCTCAAAAGAATGCCTCAGTCTTACCCAAGTGAAGAGACAAACTTGTTTGTCCATGCCCACTGCTGACACGACTCTAACTCCATGCGGAGTTAGCAGCAATTTCTTCTTTGGATCGTTGCCATCAACAATCAATGCGCTATCATCTGCTATGAGTAAAAAAGCTTACAAGTCAACGCTGATTGGCATATCGTGCATAGCAGAGAAATCTATGTGGCCCCAAGACACTGCCTTGAGGCACACCGCATGTGATTGACATAGGCCTTGGATTGGTTTTATTCACACAGACAATCTGCTGTCTATCACTCAGGTAAGACGTAAACCAATCTAATTGATTCAATGCCCATAGCATGAAGTTTATTGCACAAGATATCAGGTTGATCGTGTCAAAGGCTTTTGTAGATCCAACATCACATACCCGTGTATTTACCCTGAGAAATCTGTGTACGCACATGATCGGTAGGATGAATTAGGCATGTATCGGTAGAGAAACTACCTCTAAATCCAGATGGTGAGAATACGGAGTTGATTTTCAGTTAAGTACTTGTCCAATCTGATTGTAGCACAGATTTTTCAGAATTTTAGAACCACACTGAAGGCTGATATGCCTTATATTTCCCACTTCAGATCTACTTTCCTTTTTTACAAAGTGGGCTGACACGACACCCTTCAGGTCATCAGGTACATCATTGGTGTTAATGGATAAATATTATGATGTAAATAGGTTCCTTTCAAAACAGAATTCCCCATCCCGGAGAAATTTTTCTGGAATTTTTTCCAATCCAGTACCTTATTAGCTGCAGTTTCACAATTCAGAATAGACAAAATCTGAGTAACAGGTAGAAAGCTGAAAGTACCACCCGTGATACCCTTATCGGAATAAACTGCTGATTTTTGTGAGTCGGCCAATTCAGTTGGGGGGTAGTTTTTTGACAAGGTTAACTAGCAACCGTTGTGTAAAAGGTATTAATAGGATCATAGCAATCTTGGTAAAATCAAAACAGTCCTGTCGCCATTAATATCCAGAACGACTTTTTGCACTGCTCTTTGGTTTTCGTACTGTACCAAGGGTTTTTTTAAAAAGTGTTGCCAAATTTTTGCTTCCTGCGCATCAAGAAGATTAATCCGAATTGACCCAACCCAATGCAGTGGTACACAGTTCTGAATTGTGTGTAGACCGCCCATCCATTTTTGTAACACTTTTCAGCTGCTACTGATACTGAGCTGTTGAGTTCAGAGTCTCATATTTCCATGGCCATGTGGACAGTGATATAAATACCCTATACATGCACTGGTCACTGGTGATGTGACATTCCCTGCTTACAACGAAATGATACTAGTCCTCACCGAAGACTTGTATGGTAGCTATGTAACATTTTTTTCTGATTGGTTGGGTCAGTTTGCAAATTTTTTTGTCTGATATTTTCAGTAGTGACTTCTATAGCTATTTATAAAACAAGATAATACTTCAAATGTTATATACAATTGTGCTACACAATTACATTGTAGGTATATGTTTAACACTAGCTGATGCATAGAACTCATTCAGTAACAGACCTAATATTTCCATGTGTGGTAAACAGGCACCACTTTTGTACAGCAGTGTGGAGATATTACTACACAATAGTGATATGATCTAAATTGCATTGGACAAGAATTTCCATTTAAAAAAGGGCAATTATAGAATAATTGTAGCTTGGTGTTCCATGCAAATGTTGATTTTTTTTAACTTCAAAACAATACCAGGTGTACTTAACAAAAATACATGAAACTGAACGTCTTGTGTTTCACAATAAAAGGTTTGCTCATTAATGATTGATGCTGGCATAGTATTCATTTTAATACTGAATCGCTGTGTACAGTAGTGTTGTACATAAAACAATTTCAAACTAAAACTGTGTTACAAACTATTTATTTGTTTCATTTTCGCAATTGTGCACTAAGATGCATAAGATTGTCCTTGTTAAGGACTCGTCTTGTTTGGGGTTGTTTTATTTTCATCACTTTGCTACTAAAATACTCCCCCTTGGCTCCTTTTAATATCCCTTTGGATTTGATTTCTCATTTTACAGTACTGTTTAGAAGATCAGCATTAGAGCGGTCCTTTCCTTGAAGTACTCAAAAGTTGGTCTCCTTGTCCTAATCTCTCAAATATTGTTTATTCATTCCGGGGGGGTCTGTCTCTGGACTTTTCACCCCTAATTTGTTTGAAAGGTGCAATTTCCCTCAGAGTCTTCAGAAATGCAGTCTTGAACAATCCCATGGCATGATTAACATCATGGTACTGTAAGGGTCAGAGGGGACGGACCGGTGTACACAGGAACGGAGTGCCATCTCTCTTTCGAAAGCGATTGGGCCAGACTCTCCATATAATGTTGCTGTAGGTTGGATGCGCCAGCACCTCATTACAGCGAGTCTGTTACCTTCCCACAATGAATATACCGTACCCGCATTGTATACCACATGGGTTAGATGGATTAATTGAGGTCAAGCGCCTTATACCCCAAGACGAAACACATTGACCCCCAGCGGGGCTCGAACCCACAACCGTTGGCGTGCGGCCGGACGCTGATCCACTGGACCACATGTGCCCTCACATTGTACTATCATAGATTAAAGACCAATTTATAGAAGACAATTTAGACAAAAGAGTTTCTTCTTCACTGTAATTCTTCGGGGATCGATATTATAACTCTATGGTGACCTACTTTGAACCTCTTACAACTTACGGTCGTGTATAAGAAGTTGGTCGCTAAGACCAATATTGATCGTACTGATTGACAAATTGTCTAGGATTATTCGTGAGAATATGATCAATGCAAGTATATGTTGTATCAGTAAACGAGTGGCTGTGGTAATTAGTTGTCGAAGGTCAAATATATTTAAGGTACGCAAATAGTCCTTAAAAAGTAAGCTATCTTTTTTTAAAAAAAATCAATATTGATATCACCCATGAGGATCATTTCGCAGTCGGAACTTATTTTTGAAATAGATTCTTCAAAATGAATAAGAAAGTGATTGTCTTCTGGAGGACAATAATACACACCAAAATAGATTGGCTTTGTTTTAGGTAGAAGAATCTCTAGCCAAAGATTTTCTAAATGATCACTTTGCAGGTCCAACCGGTTGTTAAAAGCAATATCGTTATGGACGTAAATACACACGTCGCCTCCTTCGCGATTTCTATCACGGCGAAGCACTGTGTACCCCTGAATATTGATTTCATTATCTGGTATTGATTCGTCCAGCCATGACTCAGATATTGCTACGGCAGCTGGGTTGGAACTATTATAGAGCGCAATTCAGGAGAATTCCAGGAGAGATCTTGTGTTAAAATGCATAAAATGAAGACCTTTACCTTTAGTAACAGAAATGGATTTCTTGAGACCGAGAGTCACTTGTATAGCATCTCTAGAGAGTCTTTGTGGATAGGCTCTTTATAGTAAGTGACATTGTTAAATGGTAAAGTTTGTATTAAACATTTATTGCAAATAAAAGAAAAGCTAGTGTTCTGAGCAACTAGTTGATCATATAACTTATCCGATATAGAACCAGAGCAACGTGCATGAGTCCACTTATCACACATATCACAACTAATTGCACGGGACCGTGACACAACACCGCGTTGACGTGCATGAGTCCACTTATCACACATATCACAACTAATTGCACGGGACCGTGACACAACACCGCGTTCACAAGAAACGCATGGGTGTTTAGGAGTTAGTTAAGTCAAAATCCTCAATTCCGTGACTAATCTCTGGCAAGTAAGGTTTGACGATTGATTTGACTTCAAAGGACATTTTAGAAGGTTTTTAGCCCGCATGTCCCTCTGGAAAATGTCGGCAATTTCCACAGGAGGGGGTAAAGTTTCTACAGGGGTAAAATTTAAATAATGGTCCAAATAACGTTTAGTATAGCTCAAATTGTTCGTGTGGTAACAAGGAGTAAAAAAGTATATGGTGACCTCTCTGTAAAATGCATCGTTATGGAGAAATACAACAAAATAGGCTAAAGGTCAAACATTTATTCAGCAAAGGTGAAGGTCTCACACTGTTTCGATTGAGTTTAAAAGTATCTTTAAAAATTTATAAAATTACATTGATTTAAAGTATGTTGGGTATATTTGCCCACTTGGCATCTTCTCGTGGTTACAGGGGAGGGGGCACTTTCCCCACACACTTAACAATACGGGACAAAATTCCAGATGCTACAAGTGTAGGTATACCCTACATAATTTAATTCAATGTAATTTTATCAATTTTTAAAGATACTTTTAAACTCAATCAAACCAGTATAAGACTCTGACCTTTGCTGAATAAACATTGAACTTTAATCTATTTTGCTGTATATCTCCAAAACGATGCATTTTACAGACAGGTCACCATATACTTTTTTACTCCTTGTTACAATACGAACAATGTGAGCTATACTAAACGTTATTTGGACCATTATTTAAAATTTACCCCGTAGAAACTTTACCCCCCTCCTGTGGAAATTGCCGACATTTTCCAGAGGGACATGTGGGCTAAAAACCTAAAAAATGTCCTTTGAAGTCAAATCAATCGTCAAACCTTACTTGCCAAAGATTAGTCACGGAATTGAGGATTTTGACTTAACTAAGTTCTTTAACAGTTTTCGTTGGTACTGAAATTTGTTGTTTTACTTGCACTCTGTGTCGACCTCCGTTTACTCCTCGGTGTGTACGTCTTGAGATGGGCGTTTTAATGGAGCCAGGTGCTTGAAAAGATGGCGGTTGGATACCTAGTGATATGATGTGATTTGTCAACAAAGCTGATAGCAAAGCTGATATATATTGCATAGCGGATGTTCAAAATATTGTGGAAAATATATGAGGAGTTGTTCGAGATTACCCGATGACCTAAAAATCAATTTCTTTCGGCAGAGATTTAGTCAAGAAGAAGTTCTTCATTTTTCCTTGCGAAATTTAAGGAATATATTTCAAAACGCTGTATAATGGTATCCTCCACGTAATACGCCATCTTGGGTCGTGTATTGTGACCTCGCTGAGGCTCGCTTTGTCTTCCATAACCTTGTGACCAATTGAGCAGATTACACATTTGAAAAGCAAGTTCCTAAATGGCCTAGCGGTCTAAGGCACTAACACTCATGTATTATTTTCCCCCCGTTGTTCCAGGGTTCGAAATCGGTCAAGAGATGAATGATTTTTTTTTATTGTTGTTATTTAGTTTTGTTCTTGTTTGAGCTGTTTGTTACCAGGAAAGATGTGCCGTTGTTTTGCTTTTTTTCTCCCTTTTCCCCAATTTTTCCTCTTTTTTTTTTAACATAACATACACAGCTTAAATTGAATCACAAAGTTGGAAATAAGTAGGCCAAAATGAAAAATAATAATAATGAAACAAAATTACTATGGAAACAAAAGAAAATAAATTTAAACATAAATAAAATACAAAATAAAAAAAATCAAAAGAATTAACAATTGAACAATGAGTGAAAAAAAGAAAACGCTTAATCACAAATAAATAAAGAGAAAAGACAAATAACAAATAAGATTTTAAAAGAAAAACAATATTAACTTAAAATTAATTAAAAATACATAAAATAATATAAGCAAATGTTATGACGTCTCGTAGGCGTCAAAGGTCAGAGATACCTTTCAAACACAAACAAATGAGCCTTGTGCACAAGTGATCTTAATTTTATATAATATAACAGATTTTAATGATTTGTAATTGGTTCAAGAATTTGGTATGTCCCAAAACATTACATAAATCAAATTTACACAATTATACACAATTTATATAACTGATACTTAACGTTGCAGTTCAACGATGATATGTCCTCTCAGCGAAGACTCCAAAAATGACAGCATGCAAAGTCACGCTTATAAATCCTCAGGTAATATTCCATTGGAATCTTCTTAGTCCTGAAGAAAACGTTTGTCCAGCAGTTCAAGACGACAAGGTTAAATAATTCCCTCGACGACACTCTTCCACAGTATATCAGTCCAAGATAATCACCACGATTTCTATCTGTCCACAATTTGGAATCCTATTTTGATTCCCAGCACTTTCGGCTTCAAAGACGACAGTAGAATAATTACAGCAACTCTGCTCACATGGAATTATATATCCTGGCACTAGGTACTTTACAGGTCTGCTCCTCAATGCAGAGTAAAACTAGCTATCTTCTAGCTACTTGTTACATGTGTTAGTAGTGGATGCTGGCAGAGAGTCCTTCCAGTGATAGTATTTAACTACTCACAGATAGATTCCCCTCTCTAACAATAATCATTACATCATTCTCATGCATAAACATAACCTTACACTAGCTGACCAATCGGAATTCATCACCCGAATTACATCACTTCATATATATAACTTTATGGGGGATTTCCCTAGATTCTGCAATGTTCTGATCTCAAAGCATAAACAAGTTGAGTCAGTTACTAAGTTTAGCATTCTTGGGAAATTCCCAATCACCTGTCTAGTTGTCAACAACAGGTGCATCTTGCATAAACAACTCTAGGGAATCCCCTTTTCTCTTTTTTATCATAAACAAAGTACTTTTCCCGTGAGAAATCTTTTCTCAAATAAAATTGAGAAAATAATATTCTAATCAAAATTTTGAGGGTAATATAACACAAATTAAATTAATAACAAAAGTTAATGAACAAAAATAAATGCAAAAAATAATAACAAATGCAACTAAATGAAAATACACCAATAAACAATGTACTAAAATAAAAATGAATAAAATAAAAATCTTTAAAATAATAAAAAATAAAGTTGATAAACTAATAATAATGAAACAAAATTACAATGGAAACAAAAGAAAATAAATTTAAATATAAATAAAATACAAAATAAAAATTCAAAAGAATTAACAATTGAACAATGAGTGAAAAAAGAAAATGCTAAAAGACAAATAAAAAAGAAAAGACGGAAACAAATAAGAATTTAACAGAAAAATAATAATAAATTAAAATTAATTAAACATTCATAAAATAATATAAGCAGATAAAAACAAAAATTATTAATAACAAAAGTTAATAAACAAAAATAAATGTAAAAATAACAAATGCAACTAAAATGCACAAAAATACACGTTGATAAAATATGAAAAGCAAGGAGTTTGTTCAGGAAAGATGTGGCGTGGATTTATTAAAATACTTATTAAAATAAATACAGCAATAATAAATAAACAATGAAACTTGAGCATAAATATGAACAACGTTAGTAAGTAATTAAAAGTTTAAAAAGAAATTAAGAAATAATGAAAATATCGAATACGACCAAAAATTAATGAAACAATAAAATAAGCATTTAAAATGAGCAAAATATGAAAAAATATTAAAACTAAAAAGTAATACAAATTAATTGAAAGAAATAAAACCCGAATATTAAAAATGAAAAAAATTACAAACACATTAAAAAAAAAGAAAATACGAAGAAAAATGTTTTTTAAACAATTATAAAAATAAAAAATAGAAATGTAACAAATATGACCCAAAATAAAATAAGATTTAACAAATATAATAAAAAAAAAGAAAAAAGTGGAGAAAATGATCAAAAACAACACTCAATTTTATAAAAATAATTAAAATATTTTTTTTCAAGTTATTTTTTCATTTTTCAATTTGGTGAAAATGAGAACCTGAATTGGATGGGGTAGGGTTGGGTTGGTGGAAGGGGTGATTGGCAAACACTCTTGTATAATGCGGAACCCTGGCGTTGTTAGAAAGAGAACCCCGGGAGTAGTTGGGAAAGTGGACTCTGGGAGGTTGAGAAGGAAATCTGGTAGAGGTTTCATGGTATGCAAATGAGGTATTGCCATTTATATTCTGTCAAGCGCTTCTGTCCAATATCATATAGCGCATGACGGAATCAATTGTAATACCAAAAACGAACCATGGGTATAGTCTGATAGTTTGGACGGGTAGTTGGGAATTGTCCATATAGATAAAAAAGGGATAGGGTGTTGAGGTAATGTAGATGTGCCCTGGTGTAGTTGGAAGGAGGGACCTGGGTTAGTTGGGAAAGGGCCACTCTTGGTAGATGAGAAGGGGGATCTGTGTTAGTTGGGAAGGGCGATCTGTGACAGCTGGGAAGGGCTCTCAGACAGTTGTGGAAGGGGTCTTGGATAGTTCGAAATGAAGAAAAGACCTTGGGACTTTGGGGCAACTAGTTAAAGGGCCCTGGTATAGTTGCAAAGGGGCCATGTGGTCGGTAGTCATACAGGGACCCTAAGGTGGTGACAAAGTTTAATAATGCTACAGGTTACGTCTGATAAGGTTCCGCACGGAACCAAACAACCCTAACCTTGGTACCCCCGCCGCAAACCGCGAAAGCCGAGAACCGCGAAATTCTAGTTGTTTTGGGGCATCGGGTATGCCCGATTAGGCGTAAAATGAACAAGCTCCTTTTTTAATCTTGGGATTTTAATATATAATAAATAAACATATTGCTACTGAACATATAAAGATTTATACATGCAATGAATGATTTTTTTATGTACAATCAAAACACAACAGAATTAAAAGCAGGTCATTAGCAACTTTATTAATCAATATATATGTACTAGTGTAGACTTGTTTCTGTCACAAGTAAAACAACACAGATCTGGATTTATTTTAATAATGCTAGTTGTATTAACAAAAATACAAAATTATGGGCAAATCCCATTTTTGAACTCTATATAATAGTGTTTTTTTTTTTTCTTCAGCTTCATAAAACCATGTAGCCTGACTTGCAAAAGATCTTGAACATTGTCTGATTTTTAAAAGTTATCATACAAGCAAACATATGATTTTGAACCTTTACTTGTCACTACAAAAGCCTTTTTTATACTTGCATAGTATTCAAAACACTGAATTTAAATGGACGCATTTGAAAACAAAAGGTACATAAATTTATGCAAATTATCGTCTAAGTCTGTTTATTATTAACTATAAACTGACTTGGGTTAGAACATAATTAGGCCTTTAAACTTTTGTCACACAAAGAGAAGTGTTTTTTAAATGACCCGATAACACAAAATACAGCCATTTTTTATGCAAATTAGTCTCTAATTATGCAAATTTTTAATAAAGAGTCCTTGGTCTCAACATTTTATTTTATATTAAGGGCGCACTTGGATCATAATTCAAAATAACACTTCAAATCTGGTGAAAATTAAACTAGGCATTCTTTTTTTATACGATTTTGTGGTTATAAATTCACCAATAGTCGCAGAAAACAGGAAAAATATCGCAAAATTTATGCAAATTAGGCCATAATTATGCAAATTATTACTTGATGGCAACATTTTATGTAATGATTGAAGTCTCACCTGTACTGTTACTCTAAATTCTAAATAACCCTTCAAATTGGGTGAAAATTGAACAAGGCATGGATTTTTTATGCAATTTTGTGGTATATAAAATCAAAGGTGCAATATAGGATACCTCATTTGTTAATAAGGTCAAAGCCTCATACCAGTATGTCTTGTGAAGTCACGTTATAAAATAAGCTGAAAATGTAACATTGACCTCATTGGAGTATGCTATTCAATTAAAACCAAACTCCATTTATGGTTTACAAGCACACCCTCATTTGTTTCTGAAGTCAAGGGTCACTATCAAGGTATCATTGACCACAACAAAAGGCAACTCTCAAAATCCATCCATCAGCTGTTTCTGCCAAACAGCACCTCATTAAACAAATCCCACTCCCTAAAATGCTGAAATAAACCGTTTCCAATTCTAATAAGTGCAACAAAAGATTAACAAACAACCAAGTATTGTCTTAGTATAGTTTCATATGTTTACACACTTTCTTTTACCTTGTATTTGGCTACAAAAATAAAGCTTTCTTAATTTCCTTATATTTCCCTATAATACGCTAATTTGGTATTGGCTCCTATACAAAATTGCAACTTTCACCAACAACTAAACTGTTCATACTATATTCTTGTATTTCAATATATATCTATTTTTTATACTTATTTCAAACACTTTTGTACTAAGCAAGTTGCAATAAAACTTCACGAATTCAATCTGATATTGTGTCTACCGTGCCTTTCTTACATAAGAATTTCCCAACCACATAGAACAACCCAAACAAGACTCACTCCTTGGGGCGCCCCTTTCCTTTTTAAAGGAATTTTTATTAACGATTTAGGTCAAACTTCAGAGCAAATTCACAAGTGTTTACCCCGGGTGTTTCCATCCTCGAAAGTTTTACCAATCTCGAACGATCCAAACACAGCCCCGGGAACACAGCTAAACACGGCCACGGCACGCGGGTCTAAACCCGGGATCTAAACCCGGGGTCTAAACCCGGGGTCTAAACCCTAAGAACTTGTACAAAGTCTATGTTATTGAAACTACTGCAATTATGATGTTTCTAACTACGCAGCATAAATATAAATACACCGAAATATGATGCTGACGAAATTCCAAACGAAAAGGTCGCAGACTGCATGACAGTATGAACTTTATTATAGAACAAGATATGAAAGAGCCAGACAGTCGCATGGGACAGAAGTCAGTTATGCCTATAATAGCTTATAATACCCCACCCACATTGATAACCTATATCACAGTCATTATCCTAACTGACTCCAGGGTTCTTGAGCACATGGGCTATGTAGAGCATGCGGCGAACGCTAAATTGATTAGAATGCCGTGATTGTGACCTTCGCTGGTTCGCCCTGCGTTGACCCGGTAACACGTGTACAATGTTTACAAGCAGTTCAAGATGGCACACTTCGTAGATCAAAGAAGTTACTGGGCTAGAAGTTGCTTGATATTACAGTTATTTATAGTGTTTCTTCTAGATCTTCAGAGAGGTTTAGGTAAGTTGTACAACTCTCTTTGGCATAAAATATTTCTTAATATCACTTCAGCTGCTAGTGGACCAGGTTTATAAAGTCATAAAACAGGCCTTTTGTTTACTGAATTGGCGCTTCCTCGATGAAAATATTGTTTCATGTGTGTGTGTTGGGGGAAATTGCCCATTCTTATGCACTAATTAAGACGTTAGGGCGACATTTCGTTTCCCCTTAACGTTATCCTTTGTTTGCGCTTTATTCCGTCAAAAGATATGAATATTAATTTATGCAAATTAAAGATAATATAAAAAATTAAAAATAATATAAAAAAATAAATGTCAAAATTAAACTATGTATACGTCAAGTTCGAAAGGCCTTGCTAAAATATCCGGTTAGTACTGGGCCCAAGACTCCAGGTGTTAGACATCAATCACCACAATAATATTCGCATTTGCGCCAACATAATCATTTCAATCATCATTATAATTATTTGCGATAGATGGAAATAATCTTTTCAAACTGAATTGTTTTCAAATTTTTAAAGGGTCGTCTTGATCATCTGGTGTAATCTTTCACTAATTTCACTAATTGGCATAGAAAGTTTTACGACAAATTTGTAGCACTTTGGACATTTGGCCTTACTAACAGGTCCATTGTCACGCTCACTCAAACCCTTGAAGACGGTATATTTGAACAAACTATTTTAAACATATCCATATTTTTAAATTTCAAGTAGGCCTAATTCTTGGTAAATAAAGTTTAAAAAAAATATTAATTAATTTAAATCACATTTCATTATTAGAACTCAAGCTTAGTCATTTACCACAATCAATATACCTACACTCCATGTGAAAATTGGGGCTGTACAAAATTACTGTGGTTTGGAAGAGGACAAAATTAAATGGTCTTGATAACACACTTGCTAATTCAAATTTGACAGTTGCATTCAAAGAGGTTCTATATAGATAGAGAGGCAAAACGTTACGTCATCTTTAGAAATTCATCGTCTCGCATGTTTTGCCGACCACAAAGAAAACATAGAGTACCAACAATAGAAAGCAATGGTTGCCTCCGCTTCTTCCACATACTGTGGGTGCCGCTTTGCATATACACTAATCGGTAGTGATACAAATTGATGTATGTGTTAGAGGTGGCCAGGTGTAATAATAGTGCACCTGGATCATTGTGCTCAGATACTCACTCGCTTAGGTGCTTAGCGCGACCTTAGTGAAAAGATGTATTCATTGAGGCGTTGATTTAAATCAAGACGACTGACGTGTCATTCATTCGTTGTGTGGCCATGGGTAGGACAAAAATTTAACCACCCAATAGCACCCAACAACAACTGATATTTTGCCGATTGTTGTATCGATTGAATTATGTGTGTAAAAATTTTTATTTAACTTTGCACAACTAATAATTAGTCGTGCAATATTCAAAATGTCAGCGCCCAGAACGGAAGACTGGTTTTGAATGGGATTCACCCCATTGGATGCATTGCTCTGCTCTGGGGAGATATTAATAAACAAGGTCAGCTCATATAAAAAAAAAAAAATAAAAAAAAACACAAAAAAAAAAAAAATAAAAAAAAAAAAAAAAAAAAAAACCTCAAAAAAAAAAACCCCCAAAAGCCAGTCATTTAAGGACACTGTCAATGGAAACATTTCTTTTCAGTATGTTTACTTGAGAAATTCAAAAAAACCGGCGGCGGCCATATTTCTTAGGACATGTCTCGTGTCTTACATTGTCAAGTCCGAGACAGGTCACATTGTCTGCGAGTTTTCTTTTGCAGCTATTTGGAAATGTGACTCTGTGTTAAAATAAAAATTTTAAACGCGCTAAAAGGTCAGGGGCATGAACACACCGATACCATCTAATACCAAATGGGGTCATACAGACTGCTAATGCCACGCGCGGGAGCGCGGGGCTAAGATGTGGAGAACTTGACAGACATGGCGTTTTTGCTGTATTGAAGACTGAAGAGCCGGGTCATACCAATTTTTCATGACAATTGAAAATGAGGAACAGTGCTTAAATTACGTATGGTTGTGATAAACATGGCAGTTAAATATTAATACAAACACAAACTAGTTTTTTTGTAAGTAAAATGATGATACAGTGTGAGATAGATTGTATTTTCAGTGTTTTTATACAAATTTATATTGGATTTGTACAAGGTTCTATTTCCATGTGTTTAAGTGGGGTAAAATATGAGGCAAGGTGGGCGACGTGCCAACAGTGCCTGGTTATATCATTTGATATTCAGAAATATTGAAAATTTATTGACAGCTGACATCAGTTACGATGATCGAGTCGACTATTTAGATACTATAGTAAACTTGAACAAGAGTATAGTGAACTTGAGTTAAGTTTACGATACCACTATTTATACCATCAGTTTTCAATAAAAGTCACATACACTAGCATTTTTTGTTTGGAAAATGGTATTTATCTCTCAGTTCTTGGCTATTTTCGGATGTTTTAAATAATTCTGCCATTGCGCGGGGCATACATTGGTGCCCAGCACCAAAATGTTTCTTGTTCTCAATGGGTGATTGTATTTATTTACTCACCCATTGGTACACTGACAATCGAAGGAAATTAGCTTTCCCGGATCTGATTCTTGGCAGCTCTTGGCCAATGTTAGACTTGGTCAAGGACGTAAAATAGTCGTTGCTTCTGAGCTGTCTTCACCATTTCCTCACTCATTGTTTTATCCATTAAAAAGAAGATGTTGATGATGATGATGATGATGATGATGATGATGATGATGATGATGATGATGATGATGATGATGATGATGATGCTATATAGCGCCCTCCCATTGGGAACGAGATTTTCAGTGGTTTTTCAATTCGAAAAAGCAATTGTTTAAAAAAGATTGGTTTATCGGTCGACAATCCCGGTGTGGCAGGAGATATAGTCCTCCGGGCTCACAGTCCGGGAACAATGGCGAACAATAGGGCAATCGATTCAGTTGACTCTTCACGCAACATTTGTTTCACGCTTTATTCCGTTGTCGTCCATGGAGCCCTGACTATGATACCTGCCGGACATTGATTACTTTCACACCGGTTTATTAATCGAAAACCCAGGTCTTTCACAAATATTTGTGCTAGCTATCACTTTTTTTTTAATTATTTATTTATTTATATATTTATTTATTTTATTTGTTCGCACTGCTTTGCAGCGGTTGCCTCAGGTCAAGTGTCCGAAACACCTATTTTAAGATCGTGCTGGGAACTTAAACTAGCAGGCTTTTCACGTGACGGGGAATATGTAATAGATCCGGATGGACCGAATAGAGGAGAAGACGCCTTCACAATTTATTGTGATATGGAGAAGGGTAAGTCAATAAACAAACAACAAAAAAGCTTTGCAAAGCGCGTGTGAGATTCTTTCTCGAAATCATGGTCCAGGGCCATATACCAGTTGAATTATCTCATAAGGCAACTATTCACTATTTCCAACTTCAATCGCCAACTCTGTGTTTTCATTGCACTCTCTCTCTCTCTCTCTCTCTCTCTCTCTCTCTTTGGTCTAATATACATCTGGTCTAATATCCATTTGGTCTAATATCCATCTGGTCTAATATCCATTTAGTCTAATATTCATTTGATCTAATGTCCACCTGGTTCAATATCTATTTGGTCTAGTACTCATCTGGGCCAGATTGACATTAGACCATATGGATATTAGACCAAATGGATATTAGACCAAATGGGTATTAGACCAAATGGGTATTAGACCAAATGGGTATTAGACCAAATGGGTATTAGACCAGATGGGTATTAGACCAGATGGATATTAGACCAAATGGATATAAGACCAATTGGGTATTAGACCAAATGGATATTAGACAAAATGAATATTAGACCAGGTGGCTATTAGACCAATTGGCATTAGATCAAATCAGTTATAGCCAATATTGATATTAGACAATATGAGATTTACACCAGATGAATATGAGACTACATGGCTATTAGACTAAATGGTTATTAGCCTAAATTGTTATTAGACTAAATGGTATTAGACAAATTGGAGTTCGCCAAAATGGCCATTAGACCAAGTAGGATTAGACCAAATGGCCAGTCACCGTCTAACAAGGTGTCTTATGTTTATAGGACAATTCGCGAACGGACCACCCTACGCTTTAAAATCCTCTATCTATAGGCCTACACGAGGTACCAGATCCGCACCAATGTGGCATTTCAGAAATCCAGATCTATCGGGGAAAAACTACACTGTTCTCGAAGCGAGCACGAATGTTAACCGGTGACTTTTGACCCATACCTGTGTTCAGACATTTTACATAAGCTACTAATTCTTCCCCAGATCAAACCGAACCTTCCCCTAAACTTCAATAATTTAACCTCTGGGTGACCTCTGACCCCCAATCGTGACCTCCGGGTTATTTGCTGGCACAGTGGTTCTTGTGAGTGAAATTGGCGATCATGGGAATTCAAAGAATTCCCGTTATCGGTAATCATGACATTTGGGCCTACATCTGTAAACAACCCCATACGTATAGCGCCAAGAGGAGGTATATAGTGTTCTTCCCAAAATGCATTTCTTCCAATACAATATTTTTGCACTGGTTGTCACAAAAGTGACAACCAATGCAAAAATTGATTGTATTGGAAGAATTGCATTGTGGGAAAAACACTATACATTCACTTTGTAGCGCCTGCCAGGGCAAATTGTAAGTGATTCTTGTGTTGATAATACCCCTTTAATCGGTAATTGTGACATTTGGACCCATTCTATGAATTCCCCTTATGTAGCCCCTACCAGGGGATCTTGGGAGTGAATCTTGTTGATAGCCTTCAATTTATGGAAGAAGAAGGAATTTATCAATCCTGAAGGAATGCCCCTTCAATCGGCAATTGTGACATTTGGACCAATCTGTGAATACCCCGTATGTAGCCCCTACCATGGGATTTTGTGAGTAAATCTTGCGTTGATAGCCTTTAATTTGTGGGAGAAGGAATTTATAAATTTTCAAGGAATGCCCCTTTAATCGGCAATTGTGACATTCTGATATATTTAGTGAGCGAATCTGTTGATGATAGCCTTTGATTTGCGAAAGAAGGAATTTATTAATTTTCAGCGAATGCTCCTTTAATGGGCCTAAATGACAACTGACTCTCAACTGTGAACACCCTATATGAGACATGGATCATGCGGATTTCCTGACCAAATATGGCTGGAATCAGTCCAAGCGTTTAGTACCATAAAGGGAGACTTTGCCAGAAAGAAGAAACTCACAAACTACATGTTAGCTGGCTATACCAGAAAGCTAGAGTAGATTCAGCCCACCGCGTCACGTCTAGTACTTTTCCGAAGGTATGGGTATTGAATGAGGGGATGTGCAGTGGGTGGAAATTAAAATTGAAATGAAACGAAATGAACTTCCACGCTGAATCTATTGAAACATGTGGTCCAATAGCAGAGAAAACTCAATTCTATGCTTTAATGAAAGCATTCAATACAAGTCAACGTAAGCATATCGATAGCTATATACATCAACTCTCAAAATCATATTTGCTTCAGTGGTATTCAATGTAACAGGTGACTTTTGAGTGTCCGTGTTTTGGAAGGAACACAAAAGTCTTTGCAATCTCTATGTAAAAATGATGTCAACATGAAAGGTCAGATTATCTTAGTTCGTTCATAAAACAGGTGAATCGGGCCACATATTGTCTTTTTCTGCCTCCTCTCCCAATTAATCGACGCTGTCCAACACTTTTCCTCTGATAGGTTGAATATGCTATAGTAGGTTATGTCTTGACCTGGTTAAAACTTACTGATGTACATTATTTGATTTTTTTCCTATCTCAGGAACGTCAATAGTGAAACACAATCGATTAAATCGAGCTCTGGTTCCGCGTGGATATGAAGACAGGGGCAACTATAGGGCTCCCGTAACCTATTTTGGCGCCAATTTGAAACAGTTAACGGCTCTTGCTGACGTTTCAGGCAACTGTAGTCAGTTCATCAGAATGGAGTGTATGCACGTCTTAATGTGGCATGAAAATGAGGCGTGGAGCTTTTGGGTGTCACGTGATGGTATTGAGATGAACAATTGGGGATCACCTACGGGAACACGGGGGTGTTTATGTAGCCTCGATCAAAGTAAGCAAGTGCAATTGTGTATGTTACGAAGTATGTTGCGTGATATAGTTATTGACCCTACATAAACGTTTTAGAAAGAAATTCCAATGTTAACATTATACACATAATAGTTCTGCTAGCTATAACCAGAAAAACTATCAAACAAGACAATCCAATGACAACAAAACTATAAACAAAAACAATAAACACACCAAAATAGTTTGAATTACAGACTGCATGTAATTACTTGACATTACCGTCCCGCCACTTTGAAGTGCTTTGTACAGGGTGAGTCAAAAAAAAAATTGACCCTGATTGTGTCCGCCATTTTGAATTTTTAAGTAATATATATCTAACATATTTGATATCATCTGAAAGCTGGGTTCATTACCTTTAATTTACTGCACAGACCATTCACATCGGTTAGATATAGTACGAGCTACAGTCGTTCAATCAAGTAGTCGGTTTTCTGCTCTGTCCACGGATTCACATTGAAAATGAACGGCGTTCAGCGAAGGAAATCCGTGTCCAGAAGAAAATCAGGCTATTTATTCACTGCAGATTCTTGCCGGCGAGTTTGCAAGTTTGCAACGACGCGGTTTGTCGAACTCGACGTTTTATGTCCGCTGTAGCGTGCCATAGAATCAGCTATTACATTTCTCTATCTCCAGCCCGCCTGTTTCACGGGTTCTTTCCTTGTTTTTTTTTTTTTTTTTTTTGGTGTTTATGTAGCCTCGATCAAAGTAAGCAAGTGCAATTGTGTATGTTACGAAGTATGTTGCGTGATATAGTTATTGACCCTACATAAACGTTTTAGAAAGAAATTCCAATGTTAACATTATACACATAATAGTTCTGCTAGCTATAACCAGAAAAACTATCAAACAAGACAATCCAATGACAACAAAACTATAAACAAAAACAATAAACACACCAAAATAGTTTGAATTACAGACTGCATGTAATTACTTGACATTACCGTCCCGCCACTTTGAAGTGCTTTGTACAGGGTGAGTCAAAAAAAAAATTGACCCTGATTGTGTCCGCCATTTTGAATTTTTAAGTAATATATATCTAACATATTTGATATCATCTGAAAGCTGGGTTCATTACCTTTAATTTACTGCACAGACCATTCACATCGGTTAGATATAGTACGAGCTACAGTCGTTCAATCAAGTAGTCGGTTTTCTGCTCTGTCCACGGATTCACATTGAAAATGAACGGCGTTCAGCGAAGGAAATCCGTGTCCAGAAGAAAATCAGGCTATTTATTCACTGCAGATTCTTGCCGGCGAGTTTGCAAGTTTGCAACGCTATGCCGGCGAGTTTGCAAGTTTGCAACGCTATGCCGGCGAGTTTGCAAGTTTGCAACGCTATGCCGGCGAGTTTGCAAGTTTGCAACACGAAGACGGCAAGAGTTTGCATGTTCGTACGAACTTGCAAACTCACGCCGGCATAGCGTTGCAAACTTGCAAACTCGCCGGCATAGCGTTGCAAACTCGCCGGCATAGCGTCGCAAACTTGCAACGACGCGGTTTGTCGAACTCGACGTTTTATGTCCGCTGTAGCGTGCCATAGAATCAGCTATTACATTTCTCTATCTCCAGCCCGCCTGTTTCACGGGTTCTTTCCTTGGAACGTTGCTTTGTCTGTAGCTAATATCTGGCAATTGCATGTCACAATTCTGTGGTCAGAACCTATACTTTGAAAGGAGGAATAAGCTTCTGCAGTTTTCTGGCATTTCCTCCTTGCCAGAACATAGTCAAAAGCTAACAACATTGTGTTCATTAAAAAAAAGAATATTTGTTTGTAGGCCTGAAGCAGCAGATAATCGTTGTTTCTGGAGTACTGTAGTCAAATTTGCCGACATGTTTTGAAAGCCATGTACTATTAAAGCAAATTGACAGTTATTCACATTTCTTCATAAAATAACTAGCAAATTTCAAAGATTAAAATGCAAGGGAAATGTCCTATCCGGTGGGACTAAATTACACTTATACTAGATCTAACTTGAGACCCAGTCCAATTCTTTGTGCATACGGACCTAAGTCTTTCAATCGAGGTTTTTCGATTAAAACACCCGGAAGCTTAATACCAAGTTTCCAGAAAAATGGTTTCTCGGTGGACAAGCTTTGTAGGTTCTCGGTGCAAATCCAAGTTTCTTGATGGCCAAAAAACTTGGTTTATACCATCGCCCCACGAAAAAACTAGTTTGTGCGATTAATTTATATTTACCACATTTTGCTTGCCATATAGATAATGATGGGCCCCAGTATTATATTTTTATATATTCGGGTATTAGCTTGTGATAAAGGCCAAAGTAAATGCAGCTGTGATGTTCATGTAGATATTGGAGGAAAGGGAAAGATGACGGGCTATGACCGACCAAGAGGAGGGAGTCCTTCCTGTGAAGAGATCGATTCGGTTGATAGTCAAGGCACTGAAGAAATGGCAATATTCCTCTTGGAGAATTCAAGTGCACTGGAAAGGTAAATGTTACGCTTTCTCTTTCAAATGTGAAATTAGGCCCTGCACACTGTTTTTAGTTTATTGTGCCGGCGCGGGTTGGAATTGGCTGCAGGGTCAAATAATTCATTATTTTGTTAATAATCATATTGGTAAATAACTAGAATTCCATTAAGTTTTTCCTTCTCTCTTAATGTCCATAGGGATCAAATCAATCAGTGACAGGCCACTGTGGGCTGCCCTACTTTCAGGCTCAATTAAGTAGATTGCAGGTGTTATCTACCGATTTGGAAGTCAGGGTGAAGGTCATTGTCAGTATTATTATAATTATAATCCAAGAATCAAGTTGAATTATTAGTTTCAAAGGTGGCAGCACTCACTGCAAATGGATAAAATAACTATTGGTATAGAAATTTAACTACTGTTCTCCAGGCAGACAAGGATGAATATTTATTCATTAGTCTGGTATAGGTTTAATATTCATATTCTGGGTATAGGTTTAACTGCCCACACTTGGTGATTAAAATAGGCCTATATATAGTGTGAATTGTACTCAAATGAGTCAAAGGTTCATTTAGAATGAAAAGAAAAACGTAATCAGTTTGATTCACCATACAGATCACCCCCCCAAACTCTTTGAAAAATCATTCAAGAAGAGATGATCAATTTCACAACAGCTACATGTCCAGACCATATTTAACCAAAATTCCTTTTGTTGAAAGTGCTGTTTTTGTAGGCTTTTTGTCCTGTGATCCCACATAAAATAACTTGTCTCACAATAGAATTGAATACCTCTGGCCTCAACATGTTTTTGTGGTTCAATCATAAATATTGGGGGAAGATTACTTGCAAACTGAGGACAACATTTTTTGGGGAGGACGGGCGGGTTAGAGTGGTTATGTGGAAATCATGATTTATTTGGGGGGACAGTGAACACAAAAAAATCAACAGATTGTTAGGAATGATGTGAGCAGTGGTAATACAGATATTGTGTGGTATTTTTTTGTATCCCCCCCCCCACGAGGATGGTAGGAGGGAAGAGGGAACTTGGGTGAGGGTGCGGTGGTGGGGGGGGGGGTTGGGGTTGGGGGATGGGGATGGCTCTTCATAAAAAAAAGCGGCACCGCCAGTCTCTGCAATTTCTTTCAGAATAGATGTCCTTTGATGCATTTAAGTCTTTAGTAGAAACGTAGTAGAAATTATACAGGAAGCGCTATACAAATCGCTGAAAACTAGTTGTTAATGTCCAATTGAAAGTCGATAACGAATTGACACAAAATAATGGATAAATGAATGCTCATCGCTAATTTTAAAATCTCCAACAAGGAACTAACAATCAAGTGTGTGCAGGGCCTTAACCGAAAAAAGAGCCATTTTAGAAACTTGCATAGCCCTAGTAGAAAGAATTGAATGTGTTAGAGTCCCGTTATGCAGCGACAATTATTTTTTTTTTTTTTTTTTTTTTTTTTTTTTTTTTTTTTTTTTTTTTTTTTTGAAATAACAGCCAGGGAAAAAATGTTGTGATCATAAAACGTAGAATTCACAATTATTTTTGATTTCTAGGTAACAATTACCTAGAATGGTGCTTATATTCATTACATTTAAGGAAGTAAAATAGAGTAACATGATTTTCTGAATCCCATTCAATTTCATAAGTTTGCCACGATCGTATCATAGACCAAATTTCAACACAGAAACATTTTGTCTAATTCAATTTTAGTCTTTTCAAACTTCGATTGACTACATTTTCATACATCTTGTGTAATTCTAAATTTCCACAGTTTTTAATTCTCTTCGATTATCATTGTTTATCCCGTTAAAGCGGGGGTGACCCCACAAGGCTTAAAACGCCATTTATGGCTTAATTTGAGCAGAGATTTGAAATATTATTTTTTTGTGCAAAAATGAAAAAAAACAGCAAAATAAAAACTTAAAGATAGTAAACCTAAAATGCTTATTTTTAAGTTTTCCAAAATTTGAGATGAATCGGATTTTTCGTTTTGATGCGTAAAATTTATGTGTAGTATTACGTCCATAGGATTACTGTGTATATCAAAAATCCGGATCCGGAATTTTTTATAAAAGTTGGGATTTCTATATGAAGGAATTCGATTTAAGCTTTAGCAATTCAAACAGTGAATAGTATGCCGGACAAGCATTATGTACATGACAAAAAAAACGATTTTTTTTGGAAACATGAGGGCGCCCTCCTCAGAATCTCTGAGTCGGCCTTTAACTGTGTTAAACATCAGAACTATTTATTAGACAACGGGTGTTTTGTTTAAAGGGCGTGTTCGATAGTGCTTGGGACCCCCCTGATTTACCGGGGAAGTCGTATCGATTTTGATTCAGATGAAAGGCCGTATTTTCTCCATTGTCGTCCGGAAATTGAGCCCTCGAATCCATTTCATTCCCAAGATATAAACAAAAAACCGCCCGTTTTATGGGTAACCACTTTAATAAGCACAGTATGAATAGGGATGCAACATGCTTATTGCGTCTAACATCAAAACCGCAAGGAGTTTGTTTCCCACGGTACGGATGGGGTGCATGTGCAAGTGCCAGGCTCTCATATCAAGTAGAGAACAAAATACCCACATAATCGAACAACATCTTTAACTTGTATTAACAATGAACCACGTCAGTGGCAAGAGTTTTGTTTGTTTCCTTGTTTTGTTTAGTTTTTTTAACTCGTTAAAATAAACCACTTCTTAGACAATGTGGGATCTAAAATGTAATTTTGTAAGCCCATGTAAAAATTAATATCGGTTGACCAAGTGACGCACAGTTCACTAATAAACATGCAACCACATTCAGCCCTAATAAGCTCTGAATTTCCCATGATTGCCCAAAAGTCCTGTTGTATTCTGTCTGTGGAAAACAGAGCTGCCTCTATACTCATCTTGTGAGGAAAGTGGGAAAGCGGGTTACGAAAAAGGAGATATATGGGAATGTCCAGCAGCAGAGTAGCGAAGATCGGAGGAGACTGAAACAGATTTGGTAGAGGTGACAAATGTAACGGAACAAGATGGTTAGGTAAAACACCCTGGTAGAGGTAAGTACCTAAATAGCTGTACGGGTATGTAAGGAGGTCAAGGGACGGCCAGATCGTTCCTCTTTTACAGTTTTTTAGACCCCAGGTTAAGCATATTACCAAATGTGCCAAAAATCTCCCAGGCTGGATTTCTGAAAGGGAGACTAATTCGTACAAGGTTTTATTCCAGAAAAAACGAAGATATTTCATGGGTTGTGGAATATTGGACATATATAGCATTGAGAGCTATCGTGATTCATGAAGTTGCCTTGTTGATTTTGTTGATTAGGGGTTTCACTTGTTGGATCGATTCCATTTGAAGTGTTATGATTGGATGAACCGATTTGAGAAATAGCTCCTTTCTGAATCAATTAGATTTCTTGACAACATATGGCCATGTGAGATTGTCCTATCTGAATCTGATTGGAACACTTGTATTTGAACTGGGCACTTTTTCAATTCGATTTTGTAACCTCCTAACTGGTTTGTAGGATCATGGATCTCTAGTAAGCTGTCGCAGGCTGTTGCCTTGAAAGATTATCCTGCCTGAGTAGTTTTTCTCGTAATCGGTTAACAGAATAGAACTCGTTTGCTTGATCTGATTTATGTTAGTTTTTTTTGAAAAGATTGTTTTGAAATGTGTCGATTCCCTTTGTGAGGGGGTTGCTGTAGGAATGTACTGCCAAAATTGTGATACGGGTCTTCGTATCAGTGATGTCTATGGCCTGTAATTTTTCTATGCTTTTGTTGGCATGTCTATCTGGTTGAGACCAAGATTAGGCTTTGGACTTGAAGAAACTTCTTTGATTTGACCCTTGATTCTGACCATAGAACTCTTTGGCCGACTCTTTAACTACTTTCTGGGTCACTTTGTTCATTGTCTCTTCCGTCTTTCCACCTTTTGTGTCCACTCTTCTCCGAAAAATACAATACATGGGACGATGTCACGTCCCGTAGGTAACTTCTTTAATGAAGGGTGGAGGGAGAGTGGAGAGGGAATTATTAGTATCCACACCAATTACACACTTTCAGCCCTCTTCGCCATCACCCTCCCTTCGTTTTCATTCGTCACTTCCTTTTTTCCCCTGAACACGGACAATCGCTGAATGGAAGAACACAAGCGAAATTCCTGATAGAGCAAAAGAAGGTGGTTTACAGCTCCTTATTGTTTATGGCTGGATTCAACTCAATGGCCCTAAGTAGTGGCATTGCAGTGTCCTGAGTAGGTCCTCCTGAATACTCCACATGGAGTTATCCATCTTCAATACCTCTTGTTTTTTGTCTTTTTATTGAAGCTCTCATATTGGGCATATATGGGGCCGTAATTAAAATGTTATAACAGAAAGCATTCAGGCTTAGACCTCGGCAATTCATCTTTCTGTGTTTGAACTCCAAGATGTGGGTTCTCTGCTCTTTCCACCCAGTCCAAAACCTTCAGGTTATATGCCGCCCCTTTCACTTCCTCATGAGGGATTGGCGAGATCCTCACTTTTGTCCTGGGACCCATCTTTTGCAGTATTCCATCTCATTGCAATGGTCTTAGCCCTTGGGATTTGTTGATGTATCCAGATCCTCACCTGCAAACAAGGACATTGCACCTGGCTCTTGGGATCTGCTGTGCTGACGTTAAGGAGTTGGCTCCTTCACTATCATAAGGATCAGAATCATTTGATCTGTGTGATGGTGTGAACGAGGAACAAGATCGAGAACAAGAGTCTGAGCTCTCTGAGCTATAGTAGCGCGAGGACCTCTTGCGCTTCCTATTGTCTCGCCTGGCACGGGATCAGGAACCGAGATATCGACCTCGACTCTCTCGCATGGCCCTCTAGTATAGTCTGAAGGTCTCAGTTGTTTATTCAGCAATCGGTAAGCATGGACATTTGGAGGTCTGAGAAACTAGGTGCCCTTGAACTGGAAAGCTAAGGAACAGCCTGACCCAAGTTCAAACATGCTCTGCGTTCGGCACTCTCGATATATACAGGTGCTTCGGTCTCTAGCGAATCCATCATATGAAACATGGATCCCTGTGTGGCTGTGGTATATCAAGTTCGGATCTCTGAGTTCATATATTCTCTACCCTTGTGAGAAATGGGGTGATGATGAATGTCACGTTTGGTTTACGGCTATCAATAAGGGCGGGTACGCTATTTATGTTATCACGCTCAAGGTTTGTTGAAGGCGTGATAAATCTGGGGTCTCTTGTCATTCTTGTAGAATCACGGCTCAATGAATGAAGGCGTGATTGATCTGCATCTGTGGTAGGATCCCGGAGAAGGGGGGTACTTGACCCAAAATTGGGTACGGGTGTGCGTCCGCTGAGTAAAAAATCGACCCATGTTTATAGTGACCAAATTGTTCAAAAATATGACCCATTTCTATAGTTGGTTCCGAAATTTCGACCCATTTCTATAGTTGGCTTTGAAATTTCGCACCATTTTCATAGTAATCTTAGCAAAATCGGCCCATTTTCATAGTATCTTTTCCGAAAATCGGAAAAATCAACCATTTTCATTGTGATTTTACTGAAAATCAGAAAAATTGACCCATTTTCATAGTAAATTGCGACCAAAAATTGAAAAATGGACCCATTTATATAGGAGCAATGACCTCAAAAAATTACCCATCAATATAGTACTTGATTCCATCCTCGGTGAAGTTGACAAATCACGTTTTTCATCATTAGAAACTACAACAGATTTCTCAACTGATTCATCAACCTTGTTCTTATCTGACATCGTAAAATTCTTACGGAATATCCTACTGAATATCCCAAACTACTATATTTCAACAAAAGGACACTTCTTTTACTCCAAATCTATCACAAAACAACTTTTATTTTACCTGAAAATTATCGGTGATGTTAACGCGCTATTGCAGTAAACAGAAGAGGTCAAGGGTCATGAGTGTAATATAGAAGTGTTTCTAGACTTTTTTTTAGAAACTGGTGATTTGCGCCTGGCAGGAGCAGAACGCGAAGTTGATTCGAAACCGAAGGAGGATAACCTGTTCCTGGAAGTTTGTAGCCTAGCTCGGTATAACTGGTATTTTGATTGATAAACTACCCACAATGTTACACATTGCTGAACAGTCATAACAAGGAAGCTGTAAATTAAACAAAATGAAATACTAGCACTTTCACGAGATATTTTGTGAATGAATGATGAACAAGGGACAGGCTTATTTCTTGGAAATTGGGGCAAATTGGCCAAGTACAGTGTGGAAGTGCTGGAGGCCACTTGTATTCAAAGGTGGATATGATGCGTGAACAAGAAAACGCGTAAAAAGGGTCCCTTTTTTGCAACATGCGATGTACCCGCGTACATTGATTAGGGTGTAAAAACAGCAAATGTGGAAAAGGGTTTTTTTTTTCTTAACCCTGAAATTGTGAGGTACGTGTTTAAGGTATGCAATACTCAAATTTAGCAGAGCTCAAAATCACAAAAAAAAATATTGTAAAGCAAAGTAAGATAATAAAGGGTATATTAACGACACAATCCATTGCTTACTTGTTTAGGGTAGTAAAACTGACAAAAATACTTGTTAAGGGTATGTTTTAGTTGGTAGAAATACTTGTTTAGGGTGTGTTTTGTAAGTTCATGTTCATGCATCATATCCACCTATGAATACAAGTCGCCTCCCGGGGTTGCACTCACCTATGAAATGGATATCAGTGTAAGGCTGGCGTTTCCAAACCCACGAGCATTCGGTGACAGGGACTGCAAATGCAAAAAAAAAAAGGGGTCCTTGGGTGTATTTCAAAATTAAAGGTTGATGCATGAGTATGGTTGATGCCTGACATATATACTATTGTTATATCATCTCTCTAATACGAGAGGTGTTTCCCTTAATCTCAAGTATTTACACTAACATTAAGTACTAACATACTCGCTAAGCGATGGTTGTCTTTTTAAAAGACAATTCTTGTTATCAATGTTGTAGAGCCATCCGGTGACCCTCCTCCCATGAGGTCATGTGCTGATATACGACAGGCAGGCTACAGAACAGATGGGAAATACGAGGTAGGTTTAAAAAGGAATCCGTAGCAATTAATGAGTCATGATTTATGCAAAATTTGTAACCAGTTTTAGATTTAGATTATGTCTACACTTATTCCGCAGGCAGGATTCGCGGAAATTTAAGAAACATTTGGAGAAATTGCCAGTGTTTGTAAGGTACAATGAGGAATATTTATTAAGCTGAGTAGATTGCCAACTCACAGGTAGCATGCAGTTAAAGCACGCTGCCAATTGTTGCGTAACTCTTTAAAAACACAATATATTTTGCCTTTGTCAATGTTTGCCAGTTGTAGTGGAGGAGCTAGGACCCAGGTCAAACATCATCGTTTACCCCTCACTACAGAAAAGGTTTGACACCTTTGGTAGTTAGTATGGACCCTCTATATCAACGTTAGGTAGGTAATACTCTCAAATTGTGGTGTCACTTTTTCAATAGGGGCCAATTTACGTTTACACAGGGGTCAAACTTTTAAAATGCTCCAATCATGTTGAAATGTATGCCATATTGTCCGTCTAATCATAAGGATTCCAAAAATGTTTGACTCACCCTGTATTAAGTTTTATATGCCTCGAAATATTTCAAAACAAAACATCATCAACAAATTTGCTCTAAGTATTCGATATAGAGGATATATTTAAGTAAAAGGCATAAAGGAAAAGAGCAGCGATTTAAAAGTTAAAGTGTTGATATGAGGTTTGATTGTTAAATTTAATTTGTCTTATTTCACAGATTGACCCAGACGGACCCCAGGTCGGAGTGAGCCCATTTTCGGTCCAGTGTTACCTCTCTTCAGACCTCACTCCACCTATTATGAAGTCTTGTGCCGATCTTATGCTTGCAGGCTATAGCATTAGTCAAGAGTATCTCGTAGATCCAGATGGACCAGATATGGGACTTCCGCCTTTTAAGGTTTACTGTAACTTATTTACAGGTAAGACTGCGTGCTTTGATAAGTTCTCGAAAAACAAAACAAAACAAAAAAAGAATTAGGTCCGTATATACCTGGGAAGGGAGAGGAGGGGTGGCGTCGGCACCCTATATTCCTCCAAAGACGCAAAATGGTCTACTTTTTGCTGAAAGAGGTCAAAATCAGAGCAAATTTGGAAAAAAATGCGCATTAAAATCTTCCATTACTGCTTTGTTGCAATTGTATTTATAATCAGATGACGAGTTCAATCCTGATACAATGAAGCAACAACCTCAATGAGTAAAAATCGGTGCAATAATACAGATTGCCGATCGCAAGCCAATTTTAATGATTTGATGTCACCGGTGTGGCAGGAGATATTGTCCGCCGGTCTCACAGTCCGGGAACAATGGTGAACAATAGGACAATCGATCCAGTTGACTCTTCACGTAACATTTGTTTCACGCTTTATTCCGTTGTCGTCTATGGAGCCCGGACTGTGGTTCCTGCCGGACCATATCTCCTTTCACACCGGCAATGGGATGGCCCACATATTACTGCACGAACAAAGACAAAATATTAACTTAATGCTCCGTCACCGATTACAACCTTTACCTGTTTCCTGCACATATTTCTTAACTATACATTTTTCAAAATCAATATGCAGAATGCATTCAGATAAGTTCAAACAAGCCTAGTCTTTGGTTAGTGGTTTTAAGATGGTTTTGTTTATTATTACGGTTAACTAATTTAAAATTATCATCCCTGTTTCAGGTAAATCGATTGTTCGTCACGACCGGAAACCACTTACCCAGGTTCCATTTGGCTATGAGAAAGAGGGAGAACATCGGGTACCGATCCATTACGAGCTAGAACTGGAACAAATAGTTTCACTTATCGACTCCTCTCAAACATGCAGGTGAGTCAGTTTGTACAGTGTAGTAGAGGAGGAGCAGAATATCATAGGGGCCTTATTTAAGGAGTTCGTTTACCTCCCACTACAGAAAAGGTTTGACACATTTGGTAGTTAGTATGGACCCTCTACATCAATGTTAGGTAGGTAGTACTCTCAAATTGTGGTATCACTTTTTAAATAGGGGGAAATTTAAGTTACACAGGGGTCAATTTTTTAAAATGCTCCATTCATGTTGAAATGTATGCCACATTGCCCATCTAATCATAAGGATTCCAAAAATGTATAGTTTGTACCACCTACGACCATTGGTTTTGGAGTTATAGGGTAAAAATTACAAAAATGGTAACAAAGGTCAATCTCAATTTGTACAGGGGCAACATTAAACGTTACTCTGATTATATTTTAAATACTTGCAAATTATTGCCTGAGGTAAGAGGACTCCTAAAAAAGTATAGTTTTGATTATGTTAAATGTTTACTTACGGAGATTGGTGTTGACCTTCTTTGACGCCTATTGGATTATGTTGCCCTATGACCTATTTTGTCCCATAACATGGTAACTATGCATTGCAGATGGTACAAACTATTCCTAATTTTGACACATTAAGCTAAATGAACAACTTCTTTCAATGTTACCAAAAATTGGAGCAACTTCTGATTTTGACCCTGTACAAATAGAAATTGACCTTTTTACAATTTTAGCCATTTTTTCCCTATAACTCCCAAACCAATGGCCATAGATGGTACAAACTATACATTTTTGGAATCCTTATGACTAGACGGACAATATGGCAAACATTTCAACATGATTGGAGCATTTTAAAAATTTGACCCCTGTGGAAACTAACTACTAACTACCAAAGGTGTCAAACCTTTTCTGTAGTCAGGGGTAAATGATGATGTTTGACCTGGGTCCCAGCTCCTCCTCTATAGAAATGAAAGGGATGTCAAGGGTACGATGTCCCACTTATCGGATCTGATCAACTTTTGTTGCCGTCGTTATGCTCAAATTTTGAATTTGCGTTTTCTTCTAAAGCCCATATTATGATAGTATATAATTAGGTGGTTAATGAATCATATTTTATTTGGTCACAACGGATGTTTTGACTGGACAGGCAAAAAATACAACTTTTGAGTAATTAACAATGAGTTTTTGTAAGTGTTTTGGTGGCCATTTTTTTTTTTTTTTTTTGCATTTCTACGAAGATCACATGAAAATGTTCAAAGTTTTCCTTCTAGTACCCATAGGATTCAGATTCAGAACCCTTCAGGGTTGCCCGTTGTTATTATCTGTTGTGTCAAAGTGATCTGTCACACATTCGGATGGCATTGAAATTGTAATACATTCTGTATGACAATGTGCAGTTCAATACCTCTTTCAGTATTTCAGTAGTCGCCATTTCGCTAAGTTCCTCTTTTTCGTATTGGTTTGTTTTTATTATTTTTAAAAAAAAAATATTTTGTCACTCCAGACAATATCTAAGCCTAGACTGTCACCATGTACTCATCTGGCATAAGCAAAGACTTATAAACTGGTGGGTGTCACGTGATGGAGAGAATATGAGTAATTGGGCCTCACCAACAGGAACAAGGGGATGCGCTTGCAGTACAACTTACAGTAAGTATTTAAGGTTCTTGTAAACTTAATAAAACTGCTTTCTTAGTTTTACCGACTATACATCTATGTGCTAGATTACTCATTTTTTCAAGAGTTTAAGACATTGTATTACTCAGCTCAGCATGTAGACTTTTGCAGATAAACGCCGGTGTAAAGAAACTGAGTGTCCCCCATCAGAGAGTGTCCTAGCTACCATAGCAACATGTACGGAATAAAGCATGACCTTGTAGACGAGGCCATTTGGGTACAGTGCTGAAACAATTGATGCGCACAGCACTCAATGGAGAACACAATAGCTAAATGGATGGTAAGACACTCAGTCACACGGACACTGCATTTTATGACACCGGAACCAAAATTCAACAGTCATGAAAGAAAAGAACTTGGCAATCGCCATTTTGCACGTGGCTTTTACATGAGAATACTACTAAAAAAACGAGATCTGTCTGCGAATCTGTCCGGCTATGCGTTTCGTTATGCTTTGACATATGGGGCTGATATTTGGCATGAAGGTATGGGAGGACAGTCTGACCTTTGTTTGCAGGGTTTTGGAATGACCCAAAAGGTCAAAGGTCATCTAGCGATCGATTTTCATAGAAATGCCCAAAGGTCACACACATAGGTCAAAGGTCATACAAGGGGTCGATACACTAGTACATGTAATGCAATCCACCGGCGGTGGATCTAAGATATCGTCGTTGGTTTTACACGTAATGACGATTTTTACTTTTTATATGTTATCAACCCTATTTTCTTATTCTAAAACCGTCGGGAGTTCGAGAATCAACTCCACTTAAAGGGTTATTTTAATGTATGAATAACGGACGAGCGCGAGGTCATAAGAGTGTGAAAATGATTGTGATGATTTCCTGGTTGTATTCGATTTAGCCTAGTATTTTAAATGGCATCTACATCTCTAATTTCAATTCCAGGAGGTTGCGATGAAGAAGAAGAACGATGCAATTGTGACGCTAATGATTTAGTATGGCGGAAAGATGATGGTTATCTTACCGATAAATCGACTTTACCGGTTATGGAGTTACGGTTATCTGACACCGGACATCTAGCGGAGCAAGTCTTTTATACACTTGGTGATCTAGAATGCTCAGGTTTGGGTAAATAAAAACAATTTTATGATAAACGCCACACAAATGCAGCCCCGAGTTCATCCGATCAGCAATGATAATCTACGGCAGGGCGCAATGGGGGTATTTCAAATCCTTTCAACCGATTTTGTTTATCTCCCTTCCGTTTAAAGGAAATCGGTGTCCTCCTTATTACACTCTTATTACATTTTCAAATCCGTTAAAATGTTTATCCTTGTAATTTTTATGTTTTTAACAGATACTAGTGTGAAAGCATCTTCAAAAGCTGACGGGAAGCCTTTATCCAGTGAAGACACTAGACCTTCTGGTAAACCCTCCGGTAAACCCTCGGGTACGTAGTGGACGTTGGAAACACATTCTTTCAATCAGAACCAATGGTTAAAACTGACTCTAACAGTTTCGTCCGTCATGGGTGACAGACTTCTTCAGAGTGATGACCCACCTTCTTAGACATCCTATTTCCGGTGGAGCCGGATGACGTCAGAAGAGGATCATAAATGCATTGGAATTCTAACTACCAATTTTAACGCTCACTGTATTAGATGTTAAAGCCTAACGCAGACATGTTTATATCAAAACTTTGACTGGTGTTTGCATTGAAAACTATTGTATTTGTGAGTTCTGGGTTTCTTGAGGTATACTTGATTCCCATAGGCCTACCATGACAATATGACTGCAGTCAAACTTTCTGAATGGCTTTCAAATTTGACAAAGTTAATTTTGTATTTTAGGTCAACATTAAATGTCCAATGTACAGTCCTTTGAGGGTACAATCAAGCTTGTTCTCAATAATTAAAATGCATATATTTATGTGATCAGTTTTCTATAAGAAACAGAGTACAATATCACATTATTTTGAATGGTCTACGCTTGTAAATTCTGTATACTTTATACGTGAAACAAATATTTGTTCAACAAAATAATCTTAGCCAAGCCTGGCACCATCTATCTATCTAGCGGCCGCAGTCGAGATGCTGTTCACTTTGTAGCGCCAAATGTCCCTGTCCGTCATTATGTTGGGGATGTCGGATGGATCCTGCTGAATGTCTCCAGCAATCACTTTGGGTATGGTAACCTCTAACATGTAACGTCTGAGACTACTAGTTCGATCGCACGACGACAGTGACCGGCAAATCGTGCTCGGCGTTGGGCAACAGAAGATGAAATTAGAAGAATATCTCCATCTGTCCTGTGCGTTGGTCATGTGCTCACGCAATGATATGTTTTGTACTCGTATAAGAAGCCTGGTGTAGGTGCCATTCAGTCTATCCTGTAGCTCTTCATGGTCCAGGTCTCAGATCCAGGATACTCTATACACAGGCTCTGAAGAACTTCAGCTTGGTTGAATTGGAGATACTAGATTGCCATAAGCGGTGTAGTTTATTGCAGGCATTCCAAGGTTGTCCTCTGGGTGACAGGAAGTCTTTCTTGCTGTCGGCAACATACCCTAGGTATTTGAAGTCCCCTACCTCTTTGAGTTTACCGTCAGTAGTGCAGATGGGTTGATGATTATCTTCCTCATTGACGGTCATATATTCTGTCTTCTTGCATTTAGATGTAGGCCGACTTTGTGTGCTCAAGTGATGTTAGTAGATCGTGTGCACCATATATCAGATCGGCTGTTCATCTTCGAGTCAGGCTGTGAGATGACTGAAATTTGGTGACGTCTAAAACGCTTGGGTTTGATGGCGAGTCCCTTGTCGTTCGTGATGTCATAGTTGTTAGTTGTTTGTTGGCCTATCCATGGTCCATCCATGGTTTGACACCATAGATTGTAGATAGGAGTGTTTGGAGGGTATATCTATCCCTAACGTCCCTAGAAGAAAATCTGACGATCACCGCAAAAAAGGGAGGTAGCCTTATTTTTCTTGTTAGCTCTCGAGGAAATTTCCCGCTAACCCAAAGCAGGAGTCCGCTCCGTTATTTTTCCAAAAGTGTATTTAAATGCAGTTAAGGGGCGTTAAGGATATACGATGCAGACATGTAAGTCGATATCAGGTAATTGACGGTATTTCTAGTTTTCTATACTATATCGAAGACCCATGTGCATTATCTGATGTCCTACGTGCATTATCTGATGTCCTACGTGCATTATCTGATGTCCTACGTGCATTATCTGATGTCCTACGTGCATTATCTGATGACCCGCGTGGATTATCTGACAAGGCAGTAGTGCATTCGTGAAAAATAATGCACGCTGAAAACAATACATTTCTATGTATCTATTTCTGTGAAGTGTATGCCTCCATATATACCTCTGGTTAGTTCAATTAGACCGTGCAACGTTACCAGGTATCTTTTGAAGAACGACGTACTGTTACACACCGGCAGAAAGTACTGCAACATGCACAAAAAATATAAACACAAATTAATTGTACCAGGAGTTCTTAAATACACATTAGGTAATTGATTGTTTTTCAAACAGGTGTTATTCCTCAGAATCAGAGTAAAAAAGTTTGATCCTATTGCAATGTTCCCTAAATACGGTGGATTCAAAGAGCTGGCTAACGATAACTTGCCGATTGTACTTCAGAAGGAAATAGACACAGAAATGGCAAACATTGTGTCAATGTGAATTAATTGTACGGGTTTGTTAAAGCAATAATGGCACATTTTTTGAAGAGCGCCCCCAATTTTCAAAAGTTGATATTTTGGCACAGTTACGTTGGTAATTGTCTATGAAACTATACCTGCGAACGAGAATGCTAAGAAATGCGTATTTATCATAAAATAAGCGATTTGTAATTAGAATTGGGATCTCAGATTGGACTTAACGCCCTTAACGGCAGAGCTGGAAATGCTACGTTTATGTCCGTCCATGATGAAATAGTGCCACCTCGAGAAGATAACCTCAAACTTGACTTGCCTGAACCAATAAAACAACTAATGGATGAGCGTAGACACGTACATGGCGCTATTTCCCGGCTATTTTACATTGGAAGGCCGTTTCCAGCAGCCGTTGAATTATTATCGGGATCCCCGACAATAATTATCCTAATTACAAAATTCCTTCGTTTGTGACACACAGACATTTTCGAACTTAACCATTCACAGGTATAGTTTACTAGCCAGTTACCAATGCAACCGTGTAAAAATCTCAATTTTTTTGAAAAATTGGGGGCGCTTTTCAAAAAAATGTGCTAATATTGCTTTAAGGTGTACTTTAAATGTTTACATTTGTATCACCCCTTTCAAAGTTCTAAGATGTAACCATTTCTTTTTATTTTTGGCCTTAGGGTTGGGGTTTTTGTTAGTGTTAGGCCATAAATAAAAATAATTTTGGTTCCTAAAGGGATGCATATGGAACTCTTTTCATGTACTTAATATGCAACTTGACATATCCACCAATTTTCCCAAGAGTGAAGTTTAGAGTTATGTTTAGGATTGACGTTGGGGTGCTATAGTATTAGGCCGAATAACAAATGAAACATGCTTAGCGCGAGCGTCCCGATTTGTAAAAAGAGGAGGAAGGGCTTTTCGTTTTTTATCCGAAAATATATATATCCAAATTTTACAATATATTTATCATAATACGCTTGTTGCACTGTCTGAAAAAAAGGAGGAAGCATTTTTTTTATTTTAGACTTCTGTCCGACATACCCCTAAGTTGTTCGTTAAAAAGTGTTCTCGTGCATTACTGAGTTCTGGGAAACATCTCAATTCTGAAATATTAATTTAATGAAGGGATAGCTGAATGTATTAAAAATATAAAAAGAAAATTGATGAGTGAGCTAAAAAGGAACTGTATTTTATTTTTTGCTCAGCCTTACTGGTGGATTTTCTAACAAGTAAATACAACAAAATACAACCAATACGCGACGATTGCTGAAGAGAAACATCCCCTAAAATGTATCTGTATTTGAAATAACTAAGATTGTCACTTTTTTTTTATTTTAGGCGTTCCTTCACCTTCCGAGGCTCAAAAATCAAGTTGCACTACCAAGTATGCGTGTAGTAGGACTCATTTAGACACACCGCACACACAAACACACACTCACACACACCACACACACACACGTGTTGGGGCCTAGCAAATGAACAATAAAGCGCGGTCATGTCGGTGTTTGTTGCGCCAAGATTGCGTAGATTGAGATGAACAGATTTCGTCAATTGGTGACAGGCTTGTCCCGGGCGAGGAGACCTAGTCAAAGTGACGCACGCAGAGGACTCTCGATATGGTTATGCTGGCAAAGGTCAAAACATAGTCGAAATTGGAACATAATCAAAAATTAGCAGTAATTTTACAGCTTTTACATGCATTTGTTTGAGTCAATGATAACCCTATGGTCTACAGTTATAGACATCAGAGGCTTAATAGGTCAAATTTGAACGTGCGTGTTAAGTAAAACCAGTTACTCTGTCTTGAGATGAGTTAGCTTGTCGCACGTACACACTTCGTCAATACACTTTACAAATGAAGAAGCGCCGTCATTACTCTCATTTATGAATGGTGACGTCATATTTGTGGTACCGCTTGGGGAGATTTTGGAAATTCTGCAATGTGTGTTCATGACGTTCTGAGAGACTTTTAGACCTCAGAGGGTCAAATGATATGATAATGGACAAATCCGGTATGGTCTCGGCTATCGGGAGCTGGAAACAGAATTTAAATAAGAATTTCCGTTGTTGAGTGTGGTGTTGTTTTTATGTTTGTAACGTTTGCGCCATGAGTCAATCCCGGAAATTGAGGATAAAAGTACTACTAAATAATCGTAGATTATGCGCGGATTATAATGTGACTAGTGAGGTGTACTATCTGTGTCGGTATTACTTAGATCATTCCTGAACCCACGGTTTGTCATCATTGCAAGGTGAATTTAGTTTTAATAAGGTGACAATGCAAATATGATGGCTTTTTCCGGCAGGGAACCAAGTTGAAGGGGGAAATGCAATGGGAGGAGTAGTAGTTTATTTCAGGTTCTCCATTGGAGCGGGTCATGGCAAACTATTGCTTGACCCCTGGATTATAAAAAGACTACTTAAAAAGTTAATGGTTTACACTTGATTTTGTGTTATTAGTGGGTGGTTTGTAGATTTTGTAAGTTGGAGTTCTTTGTATTGGCGTAGTGTTTGTGTTTTGAGGATGTGATCGCTAGTGGTGTTTGTTGCTTACATGTTGGTCTGGTTTTAGATGGTGAAGTAATTGTTGGCGAAAAGTAGGTGTTGAGTTGAACTGGCATTCAGTGAGTGAGATCGTTAAACATGTGACATGTATGATTTGATCGCAGTAGGCGCATGTATAGAAGTGATCGCGATTTGTCTGGCAGTTTTTTTTTAGCTTGATTCTCTTCTGTTGATTAGTGAATTGAGTTCGTCTTGGTAATTTATTGAGTGCATTGGTTGCTTGCAGTGTGTTGTTTCTTTTTTGAGGGAAAGTCTCAAAAGTCGTGATTTTGACTGTGTTGATTGAATTTGATCTTGCCATGTGTGATGTGCTGTTTGTTGGTAAGTGTTCTTGGTTTGGCGCCCACTGTGTGGTATGATTATGTCCCAGGTTCTGGTTTCGTAGTACCGGCTTTGGCTGCGACGTCCGCTTCTTCATTGCCCGGGAATGCCGAGTGGACTGGGGATCCAGTTGATGATGTGAAATTTTGTTGCTGTCTTTTATGTCTGGTTGAATGTCTTTATTCAATGTTGTCCCGATGTGGGTTGCGGATGTTTTCGATTGCACCTTGGCAGTCGTGGGGATGCGATGTGTGTTGCAGTCTGTGTTTTTGAGTCGGGATAGCTTCGCGAATGGCTGCCAATTCTGTTTGTACCGTGGAGTAGCTATCAGATGTTCTGAATGAGTTTGTGGTGGTGGTGATACAAAGGCAAATCCACAAGTGGCGTCTTCGTTGACCGAGCCATCAGTTGTAGGTTTTAAATAAGGATGGGAGTATTGAGGCTGTATAATATATGCGCGGACCGGTGTTTTGGGCGCGGTCAAGCCTGGTTTGCATGACACGTACAAGGTACACACAGATTTACGCATTCGACTGTGTGTAAACTTAGGGGTTCAGTCACCCGAATGTAATACCGCATGCGCGAATGCCACATAGGTGACTGTCCTAGAATTTCTTAATGGCCTAAATTATAGAGTCAAGGTCAGATAAGTCATATTTTGAACGCGGCTTACAAATTAAAGGTGTTAGTCGAATAATATACAATTATTTTTCAAGGTCAAATACAATTCCAGGCTTGATGCATGGTTGACTTTCAATATTTTTCTTAATTTCTGTGTTAATCAATTGTATAGAAACCGCCATAATCTTGCCATAATCTTACCATCTGTTTTTTATGAATCCAAAAATACCAAACTAATAAACAACACACAAATAGGGAAAGAGCAACTTACCATCCAGACAAAATACAAGAAAGCCAAATGCTTTTTCATGTCAAAATCAAACAAAGAATTTTCAACTGGACAACAATAAAAGGTGAAAAAGAGAAATAGATTTATTTACGTAGTAGTGTTTAAATCTTGTGTGAGATTTGTTTCCAAAAGTACCATGAACCCAAAATTAAAAGGTTTGTAAAAACGACTTCTATTTCATAGCGAAGTTTTAAGGATCTTGTTTAAAGGAGCAAATCAAAATCCTATCAAAATGTACGAGATGATCTGAAGAAAAGTTTTCTAAGAGTAGACATTTACATATTATTATCACGCCAAGATTGATATTCTCATTTGTTATTTGAGTTCATGGGCTTGTTGTAGGGATAGTATTAATCATGATAGTGGTTGCTGTATTAGTCATATCCTAGTAGTACATTGGCGTCGTAGCATCGGCATTTAAAGCGGAGCGGCGGCTAAGTAAGTAAAACACAATTCACTGGAATTGTTTTGATTTAAATAATGCTGACTAGTGTCAAGTCTTTTGTGAAGGGTTGGCTTTTTGCCCCGTCAAACCTATTGACCAGAAAGCGGTTAAAACCAGTGTTTAAAAACGGGCAAAGTGGTTTTAACGCGTCAAACCCCTGGTACAAACTAATTTCATAAGCACAGGTCGATAAATATTGTCTTGACGAGGGTAGAATTAGAAACAATATTGCAACCAGTAGTGATGAGTCTGGATGAGATAAATGTCATTTTAAAGAAATTCAAAAGCCTATTGAAAAAAAGAAATATTGTTAATGATAACCTGCCCAAAAAACTTCATGTAAATTGATAATGACAAATGGTTGATATTCATGACTTGTGTGAGAAATGAGTTTAATTTGATGTTATATGTGTGGGGTCCAGAAAGGTTCTGAAGGTAAGGATGAGTTGAGGTAATAAAATATGTTTTGACATGCATGCATTTTACCAGTTTTGAACATGTTCTGACCATGCATGCATTTGTACTATGCTTGACCTGGTCTGGACCATTCCCATGCATTTGTATGCAGTTTTGACCATGCAGGCATGGGTATGACGTTTGACCTGCAGCATTGTTACTGTTGTGACCATGAATGCATTTGTACGTTGGACCAGGTTTTGTCAATGCACTACATTTCATATATGTTTTGACCTAAATTTGAAATTGTATGCATTTGTACTATGATTTCGACCACACCTACTTGTAGGGTGACTATGTTTTGAACCCTGGTTTGACAATGCATCATTTGTCAACTGTTTGACAGCCATGTCTTTGCATGTTTGATGGTTTTTGACCATCCAGCATATTTGCACTGTGTGACCTCTCGTGTGACCGTGTGGTTTTTACCAGTGTTGCATTCAATTGTATCATGGTTTTGGTCGGTTTTGACAATGAATACAATTCAGTTTTGACATGGTGTTGACTATACATGCATGTGACCTAATAAAAATGTATGTCAGGAAAATTTAAGCCAGGTTTTACCCAAAGTGTAGCATATTATTTTTGAAAACTGTTTTTTTTAGGTCATGAGGGTTTGTAAAGGTAAAATCTAAAGGTCCATATCACATATCAGTAGGGAAACAATTTTTTGCTGAAAATGATTAGAATTAGGTGTGTAGAATAAGAATCTACGGGTGCCACCGGGCATCCTGAGCATTTTGAGAAAGCCAAGATGGAGTCGCCAGAAATGATAATTATCTTTCTAATGTATAGGTGGTATTCTGAAAGGGGAGACTAACTTTAGACCTGGGTTTAAACCAGGGTTAGTCCTTACAAGAGGGGACCCTTTTATCTTCAAACATACTCTAAAAGTTGTGCTGGAACAGGTGAGACAAATTCCTCATGGAGGGCTGTTCAAGCCCAGCCATGAGGAATTTTATCACCCTTAATTTAACTTTCACAGATATTTTGAAAGGAAAAAAAGTCCCCTCTGGTAGGACTAACCTGGGTTTAAACCCGGACTAAAGTAGTCTCCCTTTCAGAATACCTAGGCCTATATTATCAAACTATGGAGTACTAATACACTATAGGATCCAATGACCAGTGTTATGGCAGTTGTATACATTAAGTCATACTCAAATTATAAAAATGGAAGCGAAATCCATAATTTAAAATATGCCCTATAAACAGCAAATTTCCTGCTATTAAACATGAGACGTGAAGTACATTCGGTTTGTTGTGAGAACAAAAGAATTCTGAACTTTAAAATTGTAACATGACTTCAATCAATATCGCAGCCAAAAACGTGAACATCTTCAAAAAATACTTGACACAAATTTATAAGTATTACAGCCTTCAAATCAAAATCAATGTGTCAATGACATTAGAAATGTACCTTTGATCCTAACCAATGTACAACATACATTACGAGTTGTTTTCAATGTGCCAAAATCGAAATAAACCTAATATGGTGCAAAGTTGTCAAAATACCATAGGAATTACATTTTTCACATATATTGCACTCAATTTATAATTTGAACCATTTTTATTTGTCAGGATTACCTGGTATCACTTGCTTATGATCATAGGTACATTTCTAATTTTTCATTGACACAATAATTTATCTTTGAAGGTAATTAGAAATTTGTGTCAAGTATTTTTGAAGATATTCACGTGTTTGGCTGCCATATTGATTAACGGCATGTTACAACTTTAAAAGTATCAGAAATACATTTATTGTGTCTAACAACATAATCTAAGTGTTCATGTTTATTTTTTATCGCAGGTATTTGCTGTTATAGGGCATTGAATTTTGGGTATGACTAAATGTTACAAGTGCCACGCACTTGTTCATTGGGTCCTATAGTATATCTAGTAACTCCATATTTTGATAATATAGGGTTGAATAGATAATTATCATTTATGGCGACGCCATCTTGGATTTCTCAAAATACTCAAGGATGCCCAGGTGACACCCTGCAGATTCTTATTTTACACACCCTAATCTATCATTTTCAGCAAAAAAATTGTGTCCATGCTCAACTTTACGGTCAGGCCAGAACTTGGACCATATCTCCCTGACTAATACAATGGATTGGCTACACAACAGTGTTGTATATTTAGATGAATGAAGCAACCGGCGGACATCTTGGTCTACCGAACACAATAGCAATCAAGAGACACCTGTTTAACAGAGGTTGTATCCCGGGTGACCGGTTTAGGGATATGCCATCCCATACGCCCGCAACTTCAAATAGAATGAGCTCACTGAATTGGCAACTTCAAATACAATGAGCTCACTGATTTGGCAACTTCAAATACAATGAGCTCACTGAATTGGCTTGATTCTGTAGTCTGTCATGTCGCTTATCCACATTTCAATGGGAACACATTTTGTGTAAATGACCGGCTCTTAACCACCTGCTTGGGCTCTTTTTGGATTACGAATATGGCCGTCAGTGGCTCAAGTACGAAGCACGGGTTTCCAATCCATTGTAAAGAGATCAGTGGTGAAGAGGAAGAGGAAAATAATGTTGAGAAGGGGAGGATTATTATTCTCGTTATCAATGTCGTTATCATCATTGTGGTGTCATTGTTGCCATCGTCATCATCGTCGTTATCATAAATCTTAACCATATAGGATGATTCCCTAAAAATGCAATCCAAGACAATATATTTTAGATTGTCGTGGATTGGATTTTTTAAATCACCCTGTATTTTTAACGATTTTAATTATAGTATTTCCATTTATCTTACCCTCAGGAGCTGGTGTTATTTAAATCATGATTGTCTGGTATTACTCTGGACTGATTACAAGCAAGGAATATCAACCGAAAAGTCATCATCTAGCGTTTGTTCGTCAGAGAGTGAACTTTGCATTTTGTTAAAGATGTATTTTAAAATACTGATATCATGTAAAAATGAAATGTCAATTGTGTTGCACAATTTGTTTATTGCGCTACTTCGTAAGATCGAGTGATAGCATAGAAAAAATCTGAACACACTGCTATGAACCCATATTGCTGTCAATGCCATTTAATTTTTTGAATTAATTGGGATATCTACGCGTGCTGAGATGCGGTAGAGTTAAAACAATCTTATATTTACTGAGTGCTATCTAAAGCCCGTGATATACTTCCAGTCGCAGCGAGCGATTGGCATGCGCAATACCGAATTTTGACCCAAGATCAAGTGTTCCGCATGTTCACACGCAGAAATCGCTAGCTGCGACTGGAAGTATATCATGGGCTTAATAGTAGTGACTCACTGTCACTATTCTTTGTGCAGATTTAAAGAGCGCATCGTCAGCTGCTCGCTTAAAGGTGCAACGAGAGATTTCAAAAAACAGGTGTGCCTAAAAAAATGTGAAAATTCTGATTTTTGCACTGGTTTTGCACTGATTTTTCCATCAAAAATATCCCCATCTGAAAGGATTAAGCTGTGAATTGTTTCTTTGGTACAAAAATTGTGAAATTTCTAATTTCGAATTCAGCCTATGTTTTCTAATAAGCATAATATACAAATCAGCTTTTGTTATCATTTTAAGTTATTTCTGTAGCCATATAAAAAGGTAGGAAATCTATTGAGTGTCTATAAATCTATATAGGGCGGGTTGCATGAAGTCGTCATGGGAAATTTGTTTACTTTTAGCAAAATTTAAATAAATATTTCCATTGTCAAGTAAATTGTTTCAGTAGAAATGACCGCAGTATGTGTTCACGTCAGTGTGATTCTTTATTTCTTAATATAAAAATAAAACGTCTTTGCATTTTGGTTATTGGTGTCCGGGATTGGTGTATTATTTTCTTGCAATCGAAAGTTAAAATTCGACACAAGTATTATGCAACTTTGCTTTTCACTCTTTCTATCTTCCTCATACACGTCTACTACTCACGGTCTTTCTGCTAATGTATTTCTTGCCAATCAGTTCATGTTATTTCGCCTGTAGGCCTAATGTTCCCGCCGCCCTTTTTCACATGTAACGTATTTCCACCAATTGTTTCGGATATTCGCTAAAATTAGGATCAGTTTTATGTTTTAACTAATTTTGAGCATATTGTGTAAATAAATATCACAGAAACTATTTATTTAAAAAAATTAAAACTTAATATCAAGATTTGGGTTGATAAAGATTATAATAATGTATGTATGACTGCTGGTAAACAAAGCACTCAGTACTACGACGTATGTGTTCTATCCTAGGCCTGCAAAATACACACAGTACTATAATGACGTATGTGTTCTATCCTAGGCCCCCCTGCGAAATCTCAGTTCTATGACGTATGTGTTCTAAATCCAATTCCAGCCTGCAGAAGACGCAGTACTATGACGTAATGTTTTGATGTGGTTCCTTCCTAGGGTCTGCAGAATTCTCATTTCTATGACGGGTGTGTTCTATCCTAGGCGGCAGAATTCTGTTATATGACGTATGTGTTCTATCCTAGGCCTGCAGAATACTCAGTACTATGACGTATGTGTTCTTTCTTAGGCCTGCAGAATTATCAGTACTTTGACATAATGTGTTCTATCCTAGGCCTTGTGACCAGTGTTTCTCTTTAGTTGCAGCGAATTGATACCTTACTTTTATCCTAGTCTGCTTAGTAGTTGCAAATACAGATTTCATCAGTCACCCAAAAGCGCTCACATCAACTACCAAAGGGCTTCAAGGCCCAATTGTAGGCCGTTCTTTAAGCTAATTTCGGACCGTAGCATTATTGGGAATTAAAGGACTGACATATTCCTTTTCATACCAGTTCAGCAGGGAACAACGCAGGACTCCATATGGGGTGGACAAAAACCACACGATTAACCCTTCTGTAGGAACCATAGTGACCTTCGACCTCATTTCGCGCAAACCGTGTTAGGCAGGCTTCCCAGGGAAAAAACCGCATTTTTTTAAGAAAGCCAACAAAAAAATTGGACAAAAGGTCAGTACTTTTAAAGAGAAAAAAAAGCACCTAAAAGGATTTGCATTGTGTCGTCTGTAAGAGAAAAGCACATGGGGGTTGATTTTTTGCAAGTGTACATGTGATAAAAACATTGGTGTTAAATTGTGTTCGTGTTCTTGGAATGTGAAGTTAAAAAACCTTAAACATTAACTGGCCGATGTTTCCACATACGTGTGCACATCTTCATGGCACCTGAATGTAATGGTTCTTGGGTAGTAATGGCCCACAGGAATTGGGTCAAAGGTCATCTAGCAACCATTACAGGTTACGGCGGTCCGGTAAGTACAGTAATCCTGTTTCTAAAATTGAAAAAAAAAGTTGGCGTAAATTGAAACCAGTGTTTGAAAATTCTCAAGACTGGAATAATACCGAAAGGCATTGTGGGGAAAAGGGATGCGGCCCGTAGCGATTGCGTGTTCACTTTTCCGTGTTTGCGAGTACCGAAGTACCCGACAAATACGTTCAATTTTCTCGCTAAGTTCTATAGGTTCAGACCCAATTACGATACATATTCAAAACAAAACTTAGTAACGGACCCTCTGATGCAAAAATCTCCATAGAACCCCTTCGTTTTCCGGAGATATTTGATATTTAGTTTCATTTGCATACATTCGCTATGACGGACTGATAACGTTAATCTCTCACGCAGTACTAATTTAGATAGTATCTTTCGCAGTCTGTGACACAGACTACACGGTGGGAAATACTTACCGGACCGCCGTAATTTCAGGTCTTGGCCTAAAAATGGTGACCTCATGTGACCTTTGTCCCCATTCACAAACCTCGACGGCAGACGACACATGCGTTCAGGGAACGCTGTTTTTATTCGATAATCACTATGAGTTACAATATTCTCATCCACCAAGGACACAGTTCAGTGGGTTGTACTTGTACATACATTGACATGAACTGACTTTGTGTGATCTGGAGTTATCTGGGTATGATATATCATACCCCAAAACCAGGGGTGTATTTTCTAAATACACTGGTGAATGGAAGGTACTGAACTGTGCCAAGGGAATTGAGATTTTACCAGCTCAGTGAATGCAATTTTAATGTTAGGATTTTTCTAAGGCAAATTTCCATGTTTTTATTTTCTCATTTTCAAACATTTAAAACTATGTCTAGGTATTCAAGCAAGTCGTAAAACGAAGCATACCATTTGAATAATTGTTAGGTAGCGAATTTTCAATTGATCGCAGGGTAGATAAATACCCTATGTAGTTTTTGGTGCTCTGTATATAATTTTCGTACCATTTTTGTGGGTATTGGATTCAGTTTTAAAGTTAAAAACTAGATAAAGGTTCCTGATTAAGGAACATTTTGGGTATTTTTACCAACCAGATATAACTCTGAGACATGCACGTGGTTTATTTCGTTAACGGAATAAAGCACATGATACAGAGGAGTGCGACGGGTATAATGTAATTATGCCAAGATGATAGACGGATCACTGCGGTTTAATCGGTTGAACACAAGGCGCATACTTTATAGACCGTATTCAAAAGCCAGCCATGTTGGTGGATTTTTTTTTTTTTTTTTTTTTTTTTTTTTTTTTTTTTTTTTTTTTTTTTTTTTTTTTTTTTTTTTTTTTTTTTTTTTTTTTTTTTTTTTTTTTTTTTTTTTTTTTTTTTTTTTTTTTTTTTTTTTTTTTTTAAACATGGATCGATTGACAGCTTAATGTATTGTAGTCCTGGAATGTATGCATCTTGTCCACCAACATGTCTGGTGGCTGACGTCATATTGAATACGGTCTATACCTAAATGGTTTATAAAGTCGTGCCTTGAAACTCTGATGTGCATGTGAGTAATTAAAACTGTAAATAGAATTGGAAACTAATTCCCCTTTAAATTTTAAAGAATTGTGTGTAAATATGATATTTTTTTAATAATTGGTTTCTCTTTAGTACTTTAAATTTATGCTATTGCTTATGTCAAACATTGTATGCATCATATAAGATTATAATTTCAAATGCTGGTTTGCGTTTGTACGAATGTTTAAATTTAGTAACTTTTTTTCAAATTCTAATGCTGCAAATGTTCAAATTAATGTTTGTTTGCTAATATTCTGGAGTATTAATCGAGTACAAATGAATGTTTCATTTTAAACTGATTCTCTGTATAAACTAGTAAAGGATGTCTATCTTCTGCACTCTGTTTTGAAGATGTAATTGTTTTTTTTTTTCATTAAACATTTCCAATACTGAGAATACACTCCAAATGTTCCTTCTAAAATAAATGTAGCATTCAGTGCTTACTGTTTTCAAAATTTGTCTATTTTGTCAATTTCTTGTGTTAACGCATCCTGGAGCACCATTGCACCTGAGATGAGTATACTCATCTCCGATTGCACCTTACTATCTGGAGCACTATGAATTGTACTTATGGAGGTTTTTGTCTTGTCTCCGAGCTCGCTCAGAGCAAGGCTAAGAAATCACTTTTTCAATTGGTTAGACAACCGTGCTATTAATACGGAGGTTGTCAGTTCGAATCCGGTTAAAGCAATAATGGCACATTTTTTGAAGAGCGCCCCCAATTTTCAAAATTTGATATTTTGGCACAGTTACGTTGGTGATTGTCTAGGAAACTGTACCTGCGAACGAGAATGCTAAAAAATGCGTATTTATCATAAATTAAGCGATTTTGTAATTAGAATTTGGATCCCAATTGGACTTAACGGCAGAGCTGGAAATGCTACGTTTATGTCCGTCCATGATGAAATAGTGCCAACTAATGGATGAGCGTAGACACGTACATGGCGCTATTTCCCGGCTATTTCACATTGCAGAAGGCCGTCTCCAGCAGCCGTTGAATTATTACCGGGATCCCGATAATAATTATTCTAATTACAAAATTCCTTCGTTTGTGAGACACAGACATTTTCGAGCTTAAACCATTCGCAGGTATGGTTACTAGCCAGTTACCGATGCAACCGTGTAAAAATCTCAATTTTGTTGAACAATTGGGGGCGCTCTTCCAAAAAATGTGCTAATATTGCTTTAACAGCACATTTCTTTTCAATACTCCCGTGCGTTAGCCATTTCCAGGGAGAGAGTAAACAAATTCATTCAGATCGGGGGTTTTTTTCCATTTTTTCACACTTGCACTTTTGCATCTCATATCTCGCCGGTACAGTGGAGACGAGTATACTTTACATTAGTGGCACAATATTCTGAGCTAGATTCTCCGGTGGTCCTCTTTGGAAAATAAAATATTTTTATTTTGAGGATTTAATAAAGGACAACACTTTTAAAGAGTTAAACGAAGGGCAACAGGAAAACGAATGGAAATCCACTCTTTTTGGAGTGATTTTCACTCGTTTTGAGTGGAAATTCGCTCTTTTCAAGTACAAACCACTCATTTTGGAGTGGTTTACAAAAGTACAAAATACGGTCATAAAGTACAAATTACGAATCGTCAAACTTACAAATACGGAAAAGGCACATGCACATACTATATGTGCCAACGATTCAGATGTATGAAAATCTCGCCTTTCTTTGTGTGAGTCGTGGGACGAGGCTATGAATCACGAAATGCCTCTTTAAAATGGAAATCAATCAAAATTTTCCTCTGTGGATCATTTAAAGGTCCATCTTTTTTAAATTTATGCTTCCACGGGCGAGGTCGCACTACAATGCGTCATTGACATGCAGGAATACTCAAACGGATGTTTTAATATATGCATCTTATAAGTTTAAAATTATCGAATGATGTAAAATATTTCAAAAAATTCAGGGGAAATCGATTATACTATATTAGTATTACTGTTTAGTAAAATATTTTTCAAACGAAATCATCTAACATTTTACACATAATGAGTAACCCTGCATGCGCAAATGAATGAATGAATGAATGAATGAATGAATGAATGAATGAATGAATGAATGAATGAATGAATGAATGAATGAATGGATGAATGGATGAATGAATGAATGAATGAATGAATGAATGAATGAATGAATGAATGAATAATTTACCTAAAATTGATGATGCAGGTTAAGAATGAATGTATATAGTCATAGACACACGATGTCTTATAGAGCACTGCAATAAAAAATCTCACAACGAAACAAAACCATGCTTTGCATGGGTCATTCAGTTGGTCAAATCTCTCTCGATCCCAGAGGCGACAACCTATTTCTGAACTGATAAGACTTACCTCCATGCGCATGCGCTAAAGATGAAACCGTCAATAATTTGAGACTCCCCGCTATTTCTTGCGACCTTTCGCATGATACTCTATTCCTCATTATGATATGGGGCCGTTGGCTGCTTGTTATTGGAATGCAAAAGATATATGCATCCGTCGCGTGGACTTCGGTGTATCAGACTACAGAAGTAACAGCGGAATTCAGCTCGACTACGTATCTTCAGAATAACATGTGTGTGGCTGTAGTGGCTTTGGTTCTTTTCTATTCGTGTTCAGGTAAGGTCATTTTTTAAGGTCAATAAGTATTAGCATTAAAACTGACTATCATTTTGATTTTTTTATGAAAAAATATTCGTCATCGAACTTGTTATAGACGCGTTCAGACTGTTTTGCTGTGTTCCCTCAAAGCACATAGCTCTTAATTTTAATTTCAAATGCTGAAGCCATATTTTATGGGAAAGTCTTAACATACAACAGGGAACTCTGAACTTCTATAAATCCTTTTTCACTTTGCACTACATTTTCACACAATTCCTTTCTATTTATAATCAATTTTAATATAGGTCAAAATTCACATTTAATATTTGTTATTCAGGCTAGTGTGCTATGGCCACAGAGGTAGGTCCTTTAAACCATAATTTGATCATTATAACTAGCATAGCACTGATAGCAACCTTACAAGTCAAGACCTAACGATGATTTTTTCAATTGACGCTATTGATGTAAGAAGAACGTGCAGTCCGTAATCTAGAAACACCTGTCAGATGATTTTTTTAGAAAATTGCAAACTTTGCTTGCAACCACCAGGAACCAGGTTTCAAAATTCAACGAACGAAACCTAAACCCTATTCAAATATATAGGAGTCGACATGGTTTTTTTGTTTCGGGAAACCTCGCTGTCCAAAAGAATACTAAGTATTCCTTGAACAATGTCGTAAACATCTATTTTTTGCAGGAGAAAAAAAAAGGGAACATATATTTTCAGCGGTAGCAAGCTATTACAGTTTTGTTAGTACGTAATCTGGGGCTATATTGTTTTTCCTCGTAAATTGGCACATATGTCCGAAAATCCAACTCTTCCACAGGGAGGACAAAAGGAGAAAGATTCCCACACACAGAAGATGTCCGCCTCTGCTCTACCTGCCCTTCTGGTTACCCATGCCCCTTGAGACTGAGGAATACAACTTTAATTGACATAGAAAGTATATCAATGTATCGAGAGATGTTAAGATTAAAAAAGTAAACCACAGCACCTTCGAGACCTATGACGGCTTTGAAACATCGCAGCAGACCAGCATAAAAAAGGAACGATTGAATGGTTTTGTAATTTGTTGATCAAACTTAGTAATTTTTCGTCCATTTAATAATTTCTATGAAAACAATTTTTATACTAATCACATATAATGGTTTATTTTTGATGCTGTAACTCCTCCTACAATAATGTAAAATAAGTACAATAAAAACATATTATTTTCTTAAGCTTATTTAAAATGAGGATTCACAAAATGGGATGATTTTTATTGACAAAATGAGTCACTGAATATGCAAAAGAGTGCAAACACATATTTGTATAAAAAACAAACCGAAATTAATTAAAATAATTCAACGTATCTTGTTATATCAAGCATACGACTTTCTACTTCAAACTTCTGACTTCTTAGGTAGCTAAAAAAACTTGTTGTATTTTTTTGGAAAAAAAAAAAGCCTTGCTTTAGGATGGTCATGATAAAACGTGCAAAAATTCAAGAATTTGGTTAAAATCGGATATTATAGGCGGTAGTATAAAATATTTAATCATATGATGATTTACTCCTGTCCAAATTTCATTTAACACTTAACGTTGACAAGGTCTGCCTTATCCGTTGCTGGATAAGGGGGGGGGGGGTCTGTGGAACCCCTATGGAAAACACTTTCCCGAGGAAATTTCTGCACGAAATTATACCACCTATGCAGGTCCATTAAGACAACACAATTAAGCAAAAAATTAGAATTTTTACCAAAACCTTTAAATTAGGGGTTAAAACGCTATTTTTAAATTTTGAAAAAAGGGAACAACATAACACGGCATTAGTTCACAAACATATATAGGTGAAATGAAAACGTGTTAATATAGTATGTTCTAAAAGGTACATCAAATCTGGCGAGTTTTCCCCGCCATATGTCCGAGTTTCACAGCGCTTTAATCGAGTTTTCCTTCCTCTCCAGAGGGTGGGTGTGCAGCGTTATATGTCAGTTTACAAACAAACAGCCTATATCCATTTTGCCCGCTAACCTCGAGTTTTACTCTCTATATGGTGAGTTTGACATAATCATGTCCATTTTCAAAATTCGACGTGATTTTTTCTCAACATGAGGAAACTCGACATGATTTATGGTGTATGTGTAAAAAAAAATCTGTCAGAGTTTGCTTCATAGTCGCGAACAAAAATCATAGTCGAGTTTGCTCATGTTGATAAAAAACATGTCCAGTTTGCACATTTTGAAAAAATCATGTCCAGTTTTTTTAAACTCGGCAATGATTTATTCTTCTGGGGACATGATTTTTTCTGGGCATGATTTATGAAAACTCGGCACATAGAGTTCAAACTGATAGGCAGCGCTGAAACTCGAACATATAGCGGGGTAAACTCGAATATACAAGCGCAATGAAACTCCGCCATGATTTGGATAGTTGGAGGAGCGTGCCATAGAAATCACTGTGTTGACTCTCCTGTGAATTTACAGTGCATCTACATGTTTTTGGTGACCATTCAAAAGCATTCAGATGTACTTCAGGCTTTGTCCTTCAATTTTTATTGTGTAAGATATTTTATTGAATGCTGGGCAAGTGAAAGGTGGATTAGCCGGTGAGCTGAGGACTGCATGTTTTCAAGTGTGATAACTTCTGCAGTAATTTAGCATCCTAGGCTGAGAAGTGAAGCTTACAATGGAAATAATATTGTTACTTATCCTTTTTTTACAAAATGTAAACCCCCAAATTGTTTTCGTCAATTTTGGAAGTGATTCAGTGGGTATTTCATTATGCCTGAATATTTTTTTCATGTCATTAATTCGTTAAGCACATTGAATATATCGTGAATATCTTCCAAAATCTTGTTTTTAACCTTACTCAATTGCCAATGGTGTACCTTCATTGATGCAGTTTGATCAATTAAAATTGCTTTCGTATGGGTGTGTCATGTTAAAGCCTGTTTACAATCTTAAGTTTACATGTATGGATCGCTCCATGTGACCGATGACATCGTTACCGTTTAAAGCTAATGCTCATTACTGTATACATTGGCCCGATATTTGCTAAAGCAATTACTGCAAAATATTGGGAATTAATACGAATAAAAAGAAAAAATTATATCATAGTTTACATTTGTATTCTTTAGGAACCTTAAGCGTGGAAATAAAACGTCCCGGCTGTTAAAATTCGTTGTGCGTGTTGTGCGCGCCAGTATTTTGTTGCTTGCAAACTCGGACCCCCTGTAGGAATTCTCATGACTCTGAACCTGAACTAAATGCATTTTTTTCCATTATGAAATTTGTGTCAAACAGGCCAAAATGTTACAGGGCCACTTTGACATACCTATAAATTAACGAGATGTAAAAAAAAACTATAAACACAATACATACACAATACACAGGGACTTCCTTAATATAAGGACGTAAGAACATGTCCAAATCAACATACTCATTTTCCAACTCAAGTTTTGTCGCGTTCCAAAATTCCCCGAGCGTTTTTTTTTTATTTATCTTCAGCCCCATTTGGGGATTTTTTTTGGCCAATTTCAATCGCCTCTTGAGGGTTTTTTAATACCAGTTCAGGGTTTTTGAGTGACCTGGTGGCATCCCTGCCTGTAGAAGTGACATTCCTATCACTTACTTATGGACTTTAGGCTCCTGTCTAATCTAATCACTTGTTTGCGTATGGATCCTTTCGTGAAGACATTAGTTCTGACTTGTTTGACTAAAATTGAGTATTTTTGGAAGTTAAATTAAAAATGTGAATTCTTTCATAATTTTCACGCGAGTTCACTGATATCATATTTAGAGTCTTTCCTTTTAATTATTCTGTAATTCTCAGATACAGACTCATTAATTGTATCAAAATAATTAACTCATTTGAACCAACTGTTTATATTCCTCCATTTTTTTCTGATTAAAATATTAATTTGATTTTCATTTAATTATTGGAGAAAAGATTTTCTCACAGGAAAGTACTTTTTTATGATAAAAAAAGATGAGCAGGGGATTCCCAAGTGCTAGTTGAGATCAGACCAGGTGTTGTTTTACTAAATAGATTGCACAAGAGGAGAATGGTATTACCCCATATGTAAATTTAGAAACTGAGTCCAACTTGTTTATGCATTGAGATCAAAAACAGTTTGCAAAGAGTTCGGGGATTCCCCATGAAGTTAAATTGTATGTGATGGAATGTAGATGCTTTGTTTGTGAAATTTATGAATTATGTGAAATCTGATTTGACAGTGATAGGTTATGGGTTTAGGCCATGATATGTGTAATACTATTTTTAGGTATTAGGAAATACTGAGTAGGAAATATTGTATATATATTAAGAGAACTGCGCCAGAAGATTCGCCAGCAGTAGTACAGGAAGTATACAGTATAGTTATAGCTAGTTTTACTCTACAGATTCTGTAGATTTGAGTTATTACTAGCCAGGTTATTAACATATTGGATGCCGCCGGAGCTTAATAGCTAAAGTGTCTGCTGTCGTCATTGTAAGCCAGAAGAGCTTCAGTTTGAACTCAAAAAGGGATTCCAGTTCGTGGGTACTATATGAGGACATTAGCGACAGGACATGATTTACGAATGATGGTGGGTAGAATTAGAAACTGGACTGTAATTGCAGGAGATAGTGTCGGCGATTGGGTAAAACCCTGTCGTCTTGAACTGCTGGACAAAAAATTACTTCAAGACTCAGAAGATTCGCATGGGAATACACAATGATTATTTATGATGAACTTATGCGCTGTCATTTGGAGTCTTCCTGGCCTGGTGAGGACATATCATCGTTAAAGCAAAAAAGTTAAAGGTAAAGAGGACGGGACCTGGGTACACAGGAACGGAGGGAGTGCCCATCTCTCTTTCGACGCGATTGGGTCAGACTCAACCATATAATGTTGCTTAGTGGGATCGCCACACCTCAATCATACAGCGAGTCTGTTACCTCCCAACGTTGAATAATGCCGGTTTGTGTAGGATAAAGTTGTGTATGTTAAAGTGTCCCCCATAAGAGAATGCCACCTACCATAGACAACATGTAAGAATAAACCGTGGACCTTCGTAGACGGGCCATTTGAGTACAGTGATGAACAACTGATGCGTACAGCGCAATGGAGGAGAATACATTAGGCAGATGGGTGGTAGAACACTGCAGTTCAACCACGGACATGTAGTATTGACACCGGCTACCCATTTACAATTGGTTAGAGAGGAGTAATGAAGGTAAAGCGCCTTACTCAAGGACGCAACACATTGACCCCAACGGGGGTGCTCGAACCCACAAACTTGGGCGTGCGGGCCGAACGACGCAGATCCAAGGACACATTGTGTCTCGACTGCAACTACACACGCTTTCAAACAAAAAAAAAGGACACTAGAGAACTCTTAAAGGATCCTATCTATTCTACAACCGAGAAAGAATTACACAGCCTGTGTAAAAAATTCGCCAATTTTACTATGTAAAAAACAGAACACCATAATTTTTGTAACAATTATGTAAAACTTAATGTAAAAAATGTACACATTAATTAATGTAAAGTGCACATAAAATTATTGTATTATCAGTATGTTGTGAAAATTTTACCAATATTTAATTATGTAAAACTTAATAAAACACAATAATTATGTAATAATTCTTGTCAGAAATTTATGTCAATCTTCCATGTTATTATGTTAAATATTGAACTTCATTATGTTATCTTTACATATAAATTATGTAAATATTTGAACACAATTATGTAAAGGCTTAATGTAAATTATGTAAATATTGAACACAATTATGTAATGCTTACACATCATTATGTACATTTGTTGACACAATATGTAAATGCTTACACATCAATTATGTAAAATTTAAACAAATTATGTAAAAATGTTTACATGTAAATTATTGTAACATGTGAAACACAATTATGTAAATTTTTTTTTTTTTTTTTTTTTTTTTTTTTTTTACATTAATATAGATGTAAAATTAGGAAATAATTCACAATAGATCCACACAGACCACGTCAGTATATGACAAGACTTCAACAAGTTTCATTCAGCTCAAAAAACAACCACAGTATTATAAGTGATGACACTTTGGGACAACTTCCTAGGGGGGCGTGAGAGGCGAGTGATTACAATGACAGCTGTATGCCTGTATACTACAGTGGTAAACACTGTTGGTATCGTATGAGCCCAAACTTCCTATGCACAATGGGCTTACTATTAATCGCACGTACTTTATGTATACACGAACTGACCCTGTGTGTTCAACCTGAATGAGATAAAGCTTACTTTTCGTTATGACCCATCATCCTGAGAATTATAAGCAGCCCATATTCCCTGGTCTAAAATCATGATTATATTGTACACAAACGCATCGATACAGATAGAACAATACGTTAATATAAGTCCCCAATCCCCACAACTCCATGAGGCTACGCCACTCTCCAAGATCCTCCATTTTCAATTGTGCCGAGCTCGCTCGTGTCGTGACATGACTTCACATAATTTTATGTAAACTTCGCTAACTTTTACCACGCATTTAGCGCATTTACATAATTGGTTTACAAACCACATATGTAAATGAGTTTGTTTACATTATTTTATGTCTTTTTGTTTTCTTTTTACAAAACGATGTGTAAATTTTACATAAAATAAGTAAAATAATATAATGCATATCAAATATGTAGTTATAACTTTCACATAATGTTATGTACCGGTATATTTACCAGCTTTTGCATAAAATATGTAATTTTCTACATAATGCCGGTTTACATATATATATTTTTACATCGTGTTTTCTGTGTGTAATTGTGTGTAAATTTTAATATATGTAATATAGTTTTTGGACATACCAAATTCTTGAACCAAAGCGATTACAAATCATTAAATCTGTTATATTATAAAATTCAGATCATTTGTGCACAAGGCTCATTTATTTGTGTTTAAAAGGTATTTCTGACCTTTGACGTCCATGGGACATCATAACAGAACTCAATTGGAAATCTTCCTTTTTTATATCTAAAACTATTTAAGTTTTTTTCTTATACGGGGTTTCATCCTACTCTTATTCGAAACTGGCCACGATGCACAGGACCGACGGCTTACTTAACGTCCCCTCCGACGGACGGGATGCTCTTTCATGATTCCTTTGCCCATTTCCAATTTGGAACCGTGGAGTTTTGTTTTTTAATCAATATGTGATCAAATGAAAGTAACAGGATAAATCCTAGCAAGTTGTCCCCACCGGGATTCGATTGTTCTTTGGGGACCATGGGCCTATATTTTGTTATGATGGTGTGGTCTAATAACTCACAAACTATATTTATATGGAAATACAATACCACAAAAATTACCACAAATGTGTTAGCAGAATTGCCAAAAGTTTGGGTAAAATGCGGTAGTTTGCTAGTATAGCACTTATGGGATAGAACTATGAGTAATATTCATCCTTTAGTGTTTGGAATATGATTATAATAGCGTGATAACAACAAAATCTTCTCTAGCAGGTTTAATATGGCAGTACAGTATATACGTGCTAAATTACGCACTAAAAATAAAGTAAAACTCTATATCCTACGTGCTGTTACATAAGAACAATGTTACCATTGAAACAACCTATCACAAGGATTATGATTTGCTCAGAGATGTATAAGAGAGAATTTGACGTCAGAGAAAGAGGTGTTAGACTACTACTTAAGGGTATCATCCCCTTCCTACGCGAAGAAAATTCGCGCTATCTGCAGGGGAGGAGCGAAGCGGGCACTTGGGTCATCAGATTATGGTTCCTGATATGATCCCAAAAGGTTTTATTATACGACACCAACTACACGTCCACCTCTTTTACGATTATCAATTTTGATGACGTGCTTTCGTTCCAACATTCCAAATGCCAACCCTGTGTTTATTTATCACAACGCAGATTGTTTTGCCATGTGTATTTATTTCAGTGTTTCTTCGTAATCTTGTATATTAGAGTATGAAACGGCGTGTCCGGGGCCGTATCATGTACATTTGAATTCTGACTTAGCGTCACAGTAACGTGTGTTTCGGTTGGGGTTGCATGTGCATGTGTGGATTGGTACGTTGCATATGGTTTGTCGTAAAAGGGTTGTACCCTGTAGGATGGCTGTGTATGAATGGTGATGAGTGGGGAATATATAGATGAACTTTTTAGAACCCAACAATTTTCTCATTCCACCTATTATATCTATGGAAACGAGGCTGTGTTTTGTTGTGTGTTTGTTAATTTGTGTTCCTTTGAAAATAATGTTTTGCCCCTAAATTTTAAGTTTCATTGTGAAATTCTAATTTGATTGTTATGTTGTTATTGTTTATGAGTGGACCCTTGCATGTGTTGGTAAAATTTCGATTCCGTGGGGGGGGGGGGGGGGGGGGCAACAAAAACCAAAAAACGCAATGCACGAGTGCGAAAAATGTACTAAGTCCAGGATGCAGCAATGACGTCACATACGAAGAACATGTGTGCACGAAATCCGCTGGCCCGCCGTAGCGTGATAGGCGGTCATGGGAGGGGGACCCCTGGTTCGAGACCAACCAGAGTCTGGAATGTTCTCTTTCCCCTCTTCCTTATTCCTTCACTCCCTCCCGGGAGATAGGATAGAACCCACATGGGGCGGAAGGGTTAACTGAATAGCTAATGAATTCAAAGCTTTATAAAATATTGATTATTATTACAAATGTGATTTATAATGTATTCTACCACTCCAACCCAACCACGGAGGATACTGGGAAATCCATCTTGGGACGTCCCGCGTAACGTGTATGTAAGGCTGTTAATGACACACAGTTTCAGCCATTACTGTCACCCAAAGACGCAATTTATAGTGAAAAATGTCACCAAGATCCTTATAGGTTTTTTTAAATGTTGCCACTGTCACCCAATAGACCCCTATTTTTGGAAAAGACCCCTCATTTGGGTGAAATTTTTTGCAAATTTTGCTAAAAAAAAAATCAAAATTATTGGAAAATTGTGCAATTTGCCCACCAGAAAAAACCCTATCTTGAGGGCCTTTCTTTGGGCTGTTTCTCTCCCAAAGATTCGAGATAACTCCGAATAACCTTTCACATTTATTTTTCAGATTTACCTTTAGGAGACAGTCAGACGATCGACTTTCCACATGATCGAGGTACATTTCATAAACATTATCTTTATCATTGTTTAATAATACACTCAGTACAGACATGTTTTCAGTGGATTTTAGTACACTGGTTTAAAAAGTACATATAGATTTAATGTACTGCTTACAGGATACTCCTCTTTAAATTAAGGTACCACATATCTTCTGTATTGTTTAAATCAACATAATCTCGCTTACACATCATTGCTCATCTTCCCATTCGTAAGTTCTGTTTCCTGAAAATGGAGAAGACATACGAAAGTTTCCAAAAATATGAAATAAAAAATATGAAATTCCTTCAATTTGCTCTCAAATGATAGTCTAGACCTTTGGAAGAATTCAGATATATTTTACCCATACCCATACCAATATAACCCATACATGAATAGAACAGACTCGTACTCAATGATATTAAAACCAATGTCTCTTTAAGTATTTCTGATAGAGACAATAGGTTTGGCTCTACTCCCGTGGTCCGCAATCATAAAAACCTAACCCTTTTAGTAGATCTATTATGATATACAGACCACATCCAGAACACCTTGAACATGTTCTTCATGTGTTAAAAATTTGTTATTGAAAACGTTCTGACTTTGTTCTTTGAACACATCTAGAATGCATTTTGAACACGTCCGGACGCGTCAAATGTTCTGCACGTTTTCAGTGTAGAGGCATGACTCTAGACTCTATTTTATGCTTTATGCTTTATATCCATCAAGTATATGCATTTGATCATTAGAAATCCTTATCTGTCATATCTGTGTTATTAACTATCTTAACATTCAAGATGGCAATACTGCCGCCTATAAAAAGATATTTAAACCTATATCTGTATTATATGTAGTTATATCAACCAAGTATTATTATTATAAAAATGAAAATTAAGATAGAAGGTAAGTATTTGATCATTAGATATTAACTCGCACAAATATTGTGATAGTGGCAATATGGCCGCCTTTTTACACTTTCTTAAAGTAATAAATAACATATAGCTGTATTACATTTATGATATCAACCAAAATTATGATCAACGTTATGATTAAAATACATGTATAAGATGTATGTCTGACAAACTCGTATCTGCTATTTTTGTTTTGACGACCTGCTTGAAATTCAAGATGGCGACCAATGTATTGTAAATATGTGACCTTGTACTAGGTTTAGAGATCTTAAAAGGCAGCCATATTGGCTGTCATATTGATTTGTAAGCATGTAAACACACCATATATGCCAGATATGAGTTTCTACCTGGTATAGAGCCGAGAATTATGTATCTATCACAAACACTTCATATGTTATGGTCAATTCCATGATTACGGGCCATATTGAATTTCAGGGTGGCCATATTTTTTAGATTGAACTTGATGATGATGTGATCGATTTACGTCAAGAACACGTCCAGTATGTTCTCTTGCCTAAAAATATGGATATAGATCGCAAAATTATGGCCATTGTAATGAATTAGAGTGGTGGCGGACATATTTGATTAGTAGAAAATGCCACTGTACGGATATATTGGCTTAGGTCCTAAAAAACTAATGCCTATCGATAGAAACAAATATTTACTCCATTTCCACCCTGTTTTCATATTCTTCCTGACTAAGTGCAATGTTAGAAATCAGTGTATATATTTGCATGACTGACAGTAAAATATAGTACTTCCACAGACTTCTCTTTTTGAACGTGAAATAGAGATTATTACTAGATATTTTGACCAAGTACGTAAAAATATACTTTTCAGTAAAAGATGGCAAAATAGCAACAAAAATCATTATTAATATGGTTTTACATTGTCTGTAATGTCCAAAATATCGCACTTTTACGGATTTTCTCATACTTGACAATCCTTTATGTTATTTACCCGTTCAGAGTACTATCAGGTTTTTCACAAAAAAAATCCGGGTCAAAATGTCCGTTTGACAGCAAAGGAGATCTGTAAAGTTACAAGCCTTTACCTAGCCTTTACATGTAAATTTACGAAGATTTCTAACACGGTAAGTATTGATTATTCTGTTATCAATTTTGTTCGTCTTATCTTTCAGCCGTTGCCTGGAACACCAGGACTCTTGAGGGTATTCAGTCAAGTATCCTGTGGCACATATTATATTACTATGACATGAGAGTTCCACCAAAGCCTAACAATCGATCCGCAATCGCTGTCTGGTTTGAAGTGGCACTTGTTCAAATACAAGAACTTGTAAGTATATTGCTAACTTTCTTAAAAGGCCTGTCCGGCAAGTTAAAATATTCAAACATATTGAAATGAACCAATACTGCAAATATTTTATTGGGTCACTCAGTGAAGGATGATTCCATTTGTTCAGAGTTTGTAGATAGAAGGAGCAGTCTTCAACTTTTTGAACTGCTCTTTTGAGAGCCAACTGTCCCTTTTGGGGCTATTCTGAATTATTTTCCAACGGACAAGGTGGTTAGATTCATGATTCATCTGTAGAGAGTAGTTCTTTTTAAGAACTACTCCTGATGAAAATACACGATCTGTTGAACTTAAACGAGGAGGATGACAAATGCTATTCTAAGAAATATAATAAATTACTGAGCAAGAATTAAACAGTACATAATGAATTACTATTCCTACTAAGATATGGCAATATGGTATTGTGCCCAATGGTCTGATGTCTAATATATATTTAAGTTTAGTAAATGAAAAAACGTTTATCTCTTGTCAGATCTTAAATAAATCGACTCAATCGTCGTCTACAGTAACAACAAAATAGCTCAAAGATCATTGAAATCAAAGGTGCTTGATATATATAGTTATTTAACACGTGCGGCCAAGGGTTGCAGCCGATCAAAGATACTTACGTGTAAAAGGAAACATGAATATGCGTCGTAAAAACGATCTAATAAGTTTAAGTGAGGCAAGTTTATTTTTTCACGCTCTTTATCGTTACGAGTCGGGGGGGGGGTATAGTACGTTTAGAAGTCAAAGAACATTTGAGGTTGAACATTTGCATTGTTCATATGCTCATGGATAAACGAGGATTCAGCGTTTTAATTACATGCCATGATTAATGACGATGACACTAAACTTAGGTTTGGTTTCATGTGGGACTTGTGGGTGAATAGAAGAATTTAACAGAATGCTTTCGATGAGATCTACTCATATACCCTTTTTCTTCTAGTTAGCAGATGTGAAGGTTTTAGTTGCTATTTCTTTGGCAATACACAAACAATACATAATCATTTCACATATGCAAAATGCAAACGGTGCGGCCGCAAGCGGAGTGCCCATCTCTCTGTCTTTGGCGTTTGGGCCAGACTCCCCCATATAATGTTGCTGCGGGGGTTCGCCACTCCTCCCGCACAGCGAGTCTGTTTTGCATTCCCGGCATATGCCGGTACCCATTTATACTACTGGGTGAAGAGAGGCAAGCGAGGTTAAGTAGTGCCTTGCCCAAGTGCACAACACATCGACGACAGCGGGGCTCGAACCCACAACCTTATGCTTATATGGCGAGCGCTGATCCACTCACCACATGTACCCCTCTTTTTACAAAAGGAAAAGAAAAAATGTTTTGTTGCAATCATTTCATTGTTGTTATTGTGGTCCGCCAAATTCATCATTGACTGGTCATCTTTTAATGCTATTTTTTAAACTTTCAGCACGAACAGGACAGCACCCTGAAGGCAATGGTTATCTATAAAGAGGTATGTTGGTAATTACCAATTTGGACTGTTTCAGTCAATGGTCGATACGTTTTCCTAAAGCATTGCAAGAGGAAGTTATTTTTCAACAGCATTTAGAATTGTTTGTAATTGAAATTACACAGTCGCGTAACTTTGAGTGAACGATTTCAAACCGGTGTATGTGAGAGTCCCCATGACAGTGTCCTCACCTGCATGTTAACACATACGAAATAAACCGTGACCTTGTAGACTAGGCTATTGGTACAGTGCTGAAACAACAACGGAGAACACAATAGACAAATCGTCGGGTGTATTACATAAGGCGTTTTTCTATTGAGCAATATTTTCCGGATCAAACCGGGTAAAGGATTAAAACTGGTTAATAGAAAATGACCTTCTCTGGTATTTGCTACTTTTTACCGGGGAAATTCTCTCTGGCAACCATCCTTGTTTTGGAAGGATTTTTACCCGAGAACATACCGGATCACGTCAATAGAAAAAGACCCCGCTCCGCATCAGTGCGCATGCAGTAGAGAAACCGGAAATTGGCTGGGTCACTGAAGCAACGGCGCTGGCTAGTACAATTTAGATCAACCAACACACTGGTTGGATTTATGGAGCACAGCAAAACAACTGTAAAGTGCCATTAAAATACGCCGTGCTCGTTGTGCTCTATACGTAATGCTTGGTGTAAAGCAAGCTAAGATCTCGCTTACGGACCAGCAAATTTTTTGGGGTAAAATATCGTGAATCACAACTAAAATTATAGAACTGTGCTATCATTCCCGGGAAACGGGGTTCAATCCGGGCCCATGCATTGGCTACTGACCTGCGAATGATCTCTACCCGGCAAATTTTCACTTGGGTCACTGAAATCGGCTTTTCCCGAATCTGCTCCAGTAGAAAATTGCCCTCGCTCCACTAGCGTACACTATTTACCGGGGAATAGGCTCCCGGTAAATACTTGATGCTCAATAAACAACGCCAATCGGTACGGATGTTAAACAAATAACGCCATTTTTGTTTTGAGAAAATCGCTTATGAAAAATCGCGAAATCTATAGGTCCCCGTACTCATCCCCACATAACTAATTTCAACACTCAAATCGCTATTTAAGAAACGAAATTACAACTGAAAAATTTATTTCAACTAATTTCATGAATTTCGTACTTGATAAAATGGGCGTAATACATTGGGACAAGTTAACCAGTCAGCATCTTCACCCAAAAAATACGCAAATCGGATTAATTTTCTTACATAGTGGGACGGATGTGTGAATTTTCCTATACGAAAGCGTATTCAGGATCCCTCATTATGAAAACACAAATCGGCGTTTTCTGAACAGCCGCCCCTGTCAAACCAACGTCCGTCATCTCGAATGTATTCGAATTTGGTTTATTACATAATGACGGATGTTTGAGTGCTTGCGCGGAGTTCACCGCTTTGGAACTGTGAAAAGAAATATAAATTTCACTAACCAGTTTGAATTTAAAATTACGTACTATTTTGCTGTGTGTCAGTTATAAATTTAAATAAATATTACTAACAAAAGTATTTAAAGAGCCTTGGTGGGAAATCAAGTATCACTTCTTTGACAGGGGGATTCAACATCCGTTCACTTTTAATACCCAAAGTCTCTGTTACGCAACATACGTCCAAATTGCCCAAATTTCCTAATTCAAGATTATAATTAATGAAGTCTTGCAAGGTTCAGCACTTGGCATGTTTAAGATTTTGGTATTAAGACCTATTTCCTTAAGTGTAAAACATGACTAAAAATTCGAACATTCCGTCACTATGTAATACACCCGCCGAAATGCTTGGGTAGGATTTTCCATCCATAGAGTTTTCATCATAGTTTTGAAAAATAAAATATTCATTTTGAAAGCACTCAATTATTGTTTGAAGTAATGTGTTTGCAGTGTTCCGTCACTACGTTATTACTAATTTTCGGCTTTCTTTTCTGAATTGCAAATTTTTTAGTATAGATGTTACTGCATTAACTACTGCTAGGTACTTTAAACTGAGCTTGTTGCTAATATTAATTCGGCCATCGGCTGGTCGTCTTTTCTTAATCCTGTTATTTAATAGCACCCATAGTTTTAGTCTTCCTAATGACTGGAGTAAAAATCCGGCAATTCAAGCGAGACCTAATTGTCAGATCAAGAAAGTATTTCCAATGACACCTACCAGAAAAAGGTTGCTGTTGACTTTGATTTGCCCAAATTGGTTCAAATGTAGGAGTGGAACAACGTTGAAGTTTGGATGGTCCACTGCTACATTATAAGCGAATGAGAAAATCTATGTTTCTTGAACTTCTAACTATATTACCATATGAATGGCAGAATATGTCATTTATTTGAAGTAATATTTGGCCATAATTGGTTTAGATTTCACCTTTGTGCGGACCTATTCTTTTTATTTATTTTTATCGAGACTTCATATTTTCATCTTCTGAGACGACATGTATATTCCCAGTAGTCAATATTCGGTTTCCTTTTTTAATCCCCAGGAGGGATATTTTATTTCATATCAATGGCAATTCGAGTGGCCATTTGCCTGTCGTGTAAAGGCCCTACGGGGGGGGGAAGGGAGGAGAAGAGGGAAGGAAAAAAGGAAGGAAAGAGAGAAAAGTGAGGAAGGGGGGAGAGGGAAAGTGGATGGGGGCAGAGGAGGGAAAGTGGGGTGTGGAGTGGGAGAGGGGGGGGGTGGGTGGACGAGGGAGATGGGAGGAGAGGGGTTTTATGGTCGGTCCTTTTTCCATGTGTTTAGGCCATTGAAATACTTGACGAGCTTTGGCCACTGACATACAATTGTATTGGAATAGGATTTCTACAGTTTCCTTGTCGCATTACAGTTGGTCTTGGCTTATTACGTAGGGCTAAGAATGATTGTATTTATTTTCACGTCATCCATCAAAGCGAGCCCAAAGATATCCACCTGAAAAAACGTTCCGCTATAATCTGAAAAACTCGTGAACAGAACGATATTTTAAGTAAAGTTCGCTGGTCTGTTTTAAAAAATCAAATATCTTAACGCAAAACACACTTAAAGCGAAACTTAGAAAGGAATTCCTTTTCTTTTATTAATAGGCCTATTAGTATACTTTTATTTAAATCTACTTGTTTTGATTTATCAAAGGAAAATTTAATATCATTAGACAACATTTTAAAACCATTCAGCCAACTTTTACGTCAGGATGCCCATTGTTTGTACTAATTTTGTTTTATAGTTTTGTTGTTGTTTTTTTTTCTAAGTACTGGAATTATCACAGGCTAAGATTGAATCCAAGTGCCTTCAACGAAACTTATGAAAGTAAACGTCCCCTGCGGCGAAACTCCTGGACCCCAAATTGGGCTTACTGAATGGGGTAATTTTGTGTGAAAAATAAATAGAAACTACACAATTTCAGAGGTTTGTAACCATGTGGAAACATTGACAGAAATAGTGAAATAACTTTTTGAACAATATGATGGAAGCCAAATTATGTATGATGTTGGTATAATGTGCATATTCGTGTCCCTCATTAGAGTCATGAATCAAGAAAAAATAATTGAATATTTACTCTTAAACAGCTTCTTGTTTAATGGCATGTAGAGAACTAGTTCTGAGCGCTTTGGGGAAAATGTAGTCATATCGTAGTTGTCGATAAGGCACACCAGATTAACTTTGAAAGGTTTGGCAATTACAGGAACATATATTTGGCATATTTTAAGGATTTATCGGTCTCCTTTATTCTCGTTATCCTGGTGAGCATCGGGATAATATTGCAACCCCCTAGTGATGTCCGAAATGGAGTGCCAAAGAGAGGATCGCAGGGGGGGGTTTGTGGGTGTCGCGCTGCGTAAAATGTTACCGTATGTGCCGAATTTACGAACACAGAGAAGAGTACCGCGGGGTATGAAGCTTGTTTTACAGGTCGAGGATTGTATTTGGGTGGGACCCTCGGATCCAGGATCCGGGATCGATCCAGCCATCGCTCAGGGATCGATCCTGCCTCACTCCTGCCGTCTCTCATGGTCGATCCTGCCTCGCTCCCTGCCGGCGCTCATGGGATCGATCCTGTTCTTACGCCGCCTCTCTCAATGGATCGTCCTGCCTAGCTCCTGCCCTCGCTCCGGGAGTATTTCCTGTCCAGCTCCTGCCTCGCTCATGATCGATCCCTGTCTACTCCTTCCTCGCTCAGTCTCATCCTGGATCGCTCCTGAATCGAGTTTTCCCACAGTATACATGTACCACCATATATTTACTGGTTTAATCAAGCTCATCTCTAAGTTTCGAAATTTAATAGTGGAGTACAAGGTTAAACTCCACGAGGCAAGAGGCAAGAATCGTTGATGAATGTGTTTTCTCGCATTCTAATACCAAAACGTTTGTCAGCGAAGGCAAGCATAGGCCTAACGACAATAAATATAGAAATGCTTTTTGTGGAAAACAATGTTTTGTATAAGTGGTTGAAAATTGAAAAACAAAGCAAATAAAATAATAGAAAAAATGTTTGAATTAATTTAGAAAGCCTACTTCAAATAAAGCCGCCTGAAAATGTATTTGGTAATTGAAAAAAGAACGAAAAATCCTGTAAAAATTCTATTAAAAATGACAGTAATTTGGCAATATAAAAAAGACAAAAAACAAACAAGCAAAACTACAGAACTAAATTCGAATTAATTAATAGCCTATTAAAGATACGATACGAGACGATATCCGAATGACATATTTTTCCCCCAAAAGACGGTAACACTATTCTTGATATACCTTACCAAAAGAGCCACGGGCGTTCGATTTTTTTTGCGTATTATTTCTTATTATTATTTCTTTATGTCTCTGTCCTCAGGTTTAGCGCGGAAAAGGTCCTCGAAGAACCCCGAGCCTTACCAGGGTCCACGGCGTTCGTGACTCTGTTCAGTTCCTAGCGAGTTACTGCCCAAACTGTCCCTTGGACTTCATCGCGTTCCCCTTACGATACCCAAACATGCAATTTAACCTTCGGAACATGGTCTTAACCACGCCCATGGCCATATCCTAGGTCCAAGTCAAGACGACGGTGCAACGCTTGATAGATACCATGAGAATCCCAATTGAAGCTTGTCAATACCATCAGTAATCGCACTATAGAACTACAAAGGCGGGCCTTTTTTCAGAGTACACATTTTTGTCATGACGCTTATGACCGTCAGTCCAGCCAAGTACAGGCATCAAATTGTGTCGTCCCATGCGTCGTTACCTCTCTCTTCGTCCTCATCACTTTCTTACTTGCCCCTGGCAGGATAAAAATTGTACTTATGCACCACTACTTCGCTTTAATGTCCTTCCTTAGTTCTGTGTTTTACGGGAACACTCGTTTACTGGAGTGCCTCAACGATTCTCGGGTGTTTCTAAGTTTTGACATTTTCTTGTGTTATTTGCTGGTGGCAATGGTGGCAGCGGGTGATATCAACATGCATCAATGGATTGATTCTAATAAATCGGAAGATGGAGGTGGTGAAACGTCGCACAGATTGGGAAGACTATTACGTAGTAACATAGACTTCCATAGCTGGACAATTACAATGAGGGCAATGTATGTTTTTTTTGTTTTCATTTGAACCAGAACATGTGGGCCAAGCCTCAATTTCAATAAGCAAACGCACTCATATGTATCAATTTAATACAATCGATTTTCAAATTAATTAGTATTGGATAATAGGTTGATATTGATATGGGTTTCAATCCCAGCCCAGGCTTTGTTGACATTACAAAACAGATTGTATCCATGGTCAAAGTTAAATGTCAAGACGACTTACTGGAAACACTACTGCCATTCAGTGCTACCATGTGTTTTTTAACCCTCGTCGAGAAGGTGGGTGGTTCAACCCCCCCCCCCCCTTTCATGTTTTTTTCCCCCGCTTGCTAAAACTCCCTTTTTTTGGATGCCAAATTTATTTGTAAGGTAATTGTCAATTGACTGTTCCGCTCTTTAATCAAAAACCAACCACCACCGGGGTATAGGTGAGTATTATCAGGTGATCCCAAAGTGATGGATGGGGGGGACCACCCCCTGCCTGAAGAGAAGTTACCAACATGCAACACAATAACATCACAGACACTTTTTGATTTTGTGTACCAATAGATAGCTATGGTCCTCCTCTTTCCATTGATACCAAATAAAATACCAACAATCCTAGCATTACGTCACAATGACGTCATAAAGTGTACGCAGGTCCTCAGCATGTCATCACACTGCCATTTCCATAGACACACACAGTGAAAAATTCATTTTCGGCCAAAAGGTTGGAAAATCAGATGTCATGCGTTTTTTGACTCTATTTGATGGGACATGACTAGTTTTATATAATACAACATTTTAGATCTATAATAAGGTGGTTGTTGATTGTGGCTAAAATTGGTCTAAATTCAAGTTTCCACCCTATTTTCAGTATTTTGTTACTTCCCCTCAACATATGACGTCTGGTGACGTCAAATGGGATGTGGTAGTAACTTATTTTTGGTACCAATGTCAAATAAAAACTTTAAGCTATCCTGTGGTACAATTTTAACATGAATCGGGTGTTCAGTACGAATCGGGGGGGGCAAAAATAGCTCAGGTCGACGAGGGAATAAATGAAAATTGAAGGACTTTTATGCCTTGGTTGGCCCGGAGACAAATCCGCTTTGGGTGCGCTAATCTCTAATAAAGGTTAGCCCATTTGTGATGGCCAAAATAAAAACGTTAGTGTGGTTTATGTTTGGCATTGAATAAAGAATGGCAAAGCCAATGCCCTGGTGATAAGGACTAATAATGTGCAGTGTCAAAGGTAGTGGATGTTCAAATAAATAATTGCTTGTGTTTTTTGTCCTGATACTTCAATTGAAACACCCAAGCTATCAGATGAAATATGTATTTTAAGATCACCTTCTTTCCTAGCTTTCATTACTATATACATTGAATGAGTACCATCACTTTTTAACCTGTGGCCATTAAAATAATCCTCATCTCTTACAAGTTATTGACAGATCTGGGGGACTGCACTTTTGCACAGAATCCCTGTGAAGTTGCAAAATCGGATAAACTGTGAATATTTGGTACACACGTACTTTTAGCATTGATAGATCAAAAGTATTGATGGAAGCACTTGCCACACCACTTCCAATGGATGATGTTTGTCTGGTATTACAAGGATCCAAAAAGGTATAGTTTATACTACCTTATGCATTAATATTTTTTTGAATTATTGGGTAAAAACGGCACAAATGTGAAAAAGCAATTTTGGATTTGTACAGGGATCAAAAATTCAAGTTTGCTCCAATGTTTGTAAAACGTGCTTTCAAGTTTTTGTTTGTTCAGCTCATAGAATGAAAAATATAACTATCGGACTATGTTGGTTTATAACAAAAATGGCGAATCAAGTCAACAGCTATTGGCAGCTATTGGATTCTATTGACCTGTGACCTATTTTGTTAGATAACGTGAAAACTAAGCATAACAGATAAGGCAAACTATTCCTTATTCCAATCCTTTAAGCTAAGGAAACAATTTGCACCACATATTACCTGAATCAAAGCAACTTTTAACTTTGACCCATGTACACACCAAAATTGACTTTTTCACTATTTTTACAGTTTTTATTCCATAACTCCGAATCTATAAGCCATAGATAGTGTAAACTATACCTTTTTGGAATCTTTGTAACCAGACAAACATCATAGTGTACTTTTCAACACAATCGAAACATTTTAAATTTTGACCCCTGTATAACCTCGAAACCTAAGCTGGAGTCCATTAAGGGGGATTGGCAAGTGCTTCCATTAATTTTATCGATTATCAATGCCTAAAGTACTTGTGTGCAAAAATTTCCAATTTTATCCTAAGCGCACACTCTTCGTTCACTACAGTCCCCTGCTAAGACCTAAAACTTTTAATGAGGTCTCACTTATTTTGAAATCTACTATACTACTAGAATTGTACTTACTTTTCTTTGATTTATAAGTTAAAAAAATGCATTTCCACATTTTTTTTTTTATTTTCTTGCATTATCGCTGCTTATCCCTTTAACGTCATTACGGATTTTCTGAGATATTTCAGAGTTTCAGACTTAAGCGGCCTACCTTGCTGAGTCCTAATACTTAGTTGTTCCAAGGCTGTGTACCAAAGAGCGGAACGCGTATCGTAGTAGGCTCATGCATGGAAAACAATTAACAAAATCGACCCCGCAACCCTAATCATTACACTTTAACAATCGCGGATGAGGATGTGTGTTACAAATAGCTCCACGAAGTAAATAAGCTTCGTGAAGCTAAATTTGAGGTCCGTGTTACTACAATCGAGCTCCGCGAAACTAGAATCTAGCATGTGATTGGTCATCTGGATCATTTCATAGCTCCGCGTAGTAGTAGCTCTACGTTATGTCCCTAAAGGCCAACCATACGCGAACACACACACACACACCCACTCGCGCGCGAGCACACACACAAAAACACACACACACACACACGCAGATAAGTTATGTTGAAATAAGGTCTTTTTGCTTTCAACTTTAAGACCTAAAATATGGCAAGGGCAAGTTTATTCTAAAATATGGCATGGGCAAGTTTACTCCATGCACCAGTCATATTTTGACATATCAGAATGACCATGGTGATTTTTGATTACAAATTTTCTAAAGGGTTGATAATAAACTTTGTAATTTTTCAAATTTAACATTCAAGTGCATATAAGGTCTTCTGCACTCCAGTTCGTGCATAAGGGGCCGGGGGTCCACTTTGACCCCTCCTCTGAAACCATCTCCCCCCCCCCCCATAGGATTTTTTTCATGACAATGTGCACTACAAAATATATTAATGGTAATGTGCACTACAAAATATATTAATGGTCATTCCGGGCCTTTTTTAAATTATTTACATATCAGCATGCAATTAGTTAATGAAACATTAATTAAATTTAATTATTATTTGTATTTGATAGAAGCATACATGAATGGGTAACCACAAAAGGTCAATCAAATATAAATGCAGAAAATACTTTTGCCACCGACTGTCCTGTCGGCGCATAAGAGGGTTCCAAGTGGACACGGGATAATTTTCTCAGGAACGAATTGTAGGATTTCATTTTTTTTATCAAATGTTGCGTAACTAAAAGTTTTTCATTACAAAAGGTGGCCACAGATAGTGTTGTGTTCAAACGCGGCATGCAAAAATCGGAATCCTGGGTCCGGATGGATCTCCCTTATTTTACGTGTTAAGCTGTTATTTATTTTATACAATAATACGTCAAAATGCCATGCAATAGTTTTGGTGCTCCTGTACTATACCCTGTTCCTGTTCAGTGTAAGGTGGAACATGACCCCATTCTTTTGCCACTTATATTCTACACATTTTGTCAGAGGAGAGGCTCCAAGTTGTGCCAAAATACACTATAGCTACTATAGTATATTTACCCTAGGGTTGCATTATGACCTTGGTCTTCCTTGGTGTTATCTAAGTGTGCTTTATCAAAGGTCATGTTTCATCTTACGGTGAATAAAGTATAGCATTCCTACTTTAGCTGAGGAAAAGCCTTTCCATATGTTAATAACATCATAGGGCAATAAGCGGTTGATTTTCATTCACCGAAATCAAGAGCCTCGGGGAGAGGGCTTTATGGAATGACATTTTAAAACCTTCACGTTTCAGAGCAGTTATCCCTTCGCTATAATTATAAAGAATTCTCAATTCCCTTGCGCATACTTTACGACGACCCTAACACGCGTTTTTCGCACCCTGTAACCTATTTACAAATCCACAATGTACTTTTATCTAAATCTAGCGACGTTCTTGTGTGTGCCCCCAATTTGTCTACCATTTTCAGGAAAAAGGTCATCCGATTGGACACTATACAGTTATTTAAAGTAGTTGTACAAGACAGCAGGCGATCATTTAAATGGCTGTAAACGTTAAACGCTCACATGTTTGAAATAGTAAATTTCCTTGAATCCAAAACAATCGCTAAAACATTTTGGTTTAAAAAAGAGATAACAAATAAACATGTACATGGACAAACCGTTCAGTACTTCTACACCGACTTTAAATAAGAGCATTATCGTTTCAAGACATAAATCATTTCGAATCCTTTTAATGTATTTACCCTAGCCAAAAAGGAATTTTACAAATGATGTTTTCAATTTGCAACCTTTCATAGGTTAGTGGGCAACTTTAACAAGTAAGAGGTTTCCAATTGAGAGCATTGAATAATTGTCATTTTTGTCAACTTAACATTTGTGCGAGATAAGCATACTGACCCAAAGTAGTTCTTGGTTAGGTTGCGAAGAACCATAAACGTCTATAGACCAGTTAACATCTTATGTCACTTCTTTTGTTGCCTTCGAATCCATTCCTGCGAATCGTTATGGCCCATAGAATTAAAATTCTAACAGATACAATTGCCCAGTGTGTAACAGTCAGGCCGACCTATTTCAAGATACCAGTCCCTAACATGTTTACAAACATTGCTGTTAACTGGTCTATAGCTAATAGTAGATTTCAAAATAAGTGAGACCTCATTCAAAGTTTTAGGTCTGTCCATTCACCGTGAGAGGTAAGAGGAATTAATTTAATGGCCACAGGTAAAAAAGCTTATGGTACTCATACAATGTATAGTAATGTAGCTAGTAAATAAATGTTAAACTAAAATACATTGTTTCACATCTAAGATAGATGGATGTTTCAAATGAAGTATCGGGATGAAAACGCCAGCATTTATTTCATTAAGCGTTGTTATTTGAACATAACACACTGCAAAATAACATTTCTTATCACATCATTGGAGAAATAATGCATTCTTATATCGATGCACGCATAACACTATCAGTTTTTATTTTGTCGTAAAAAAATGGGCCATCCTTGTATTAAAGACACTATCAGTGATTTGAAAAATATTTGAAATTTGCAGGAATAGCTTCAAAGTGAAGGATAAGTCTGTAGAATTCTCATAAGTTACCTTTTCCAACTGAAGAATTGACAGAAAAGGAAGAAAACGGCAGTGTTCCAAGATACGATTCCCCATTCAATTACGTGTTGTAGTAAGTGTCCGAACGGACAGTAATGGCTAAAATTTCCGATTCTGTCCTTATTAGGTTGCTTCTGGTCCTATCATTTGCAGGGTATGTTAGGATACCTGTACTTGTTACATACATGCAAAAATCTGATTTTTGATGATTTTTTCGATTTTCTGATTTAGCAAATCACTAATAGTGTCTTTAAGAGATTAGCCCCAAACGGATTTGACAACCCGGCCAACAATGGCATAAGTCCTTCTATCATTAACAGACCATTGTGTAACTGAATGCATCCGATTTCCAGTAATCATTTCCGATTCTGCACAGGAACTTTGTACCATGGTTACAATATGTTTTGTAATGGCAACAAAGGCCTAGTCTATGCATGGCCGGGGATTGAACCCCATATCAATATCACCCTGCCCCAATATGTATGGAGTCTCACGTAATTTGAAATCTACTATAACGCGAACGCATGCCTATTCTTACGTCTGTCTATTGAAAATCTTGTTGCAGAAGAGTGATTTGGAATAAACAGTCATAAGAATAGGCGTTGGGGTTAGACATTTATTGTTCTTTGCAACCACCCTAATAACAAAATGGCTATTTAAGCTTATTTAGCCAGAAAATCTGACTCCTTCTTCAGCCACAATAATATTGACACATATCCCCGGTTTCTTCTTTCTTTACAGCGTAAAGGCATCGTGGTTCGTGTGATAGACCTCATCTTCTTTCTCATTTTCTTGGCTGTCTTCATAGTGGGAGCTATTATCATTCTAAGATATTGGTACTGAGACATCAACAGATGTATGATTTTAGAAAAGTGCATTCAGAGTTCCCATGAAATTAATTTTCCAGTTTTAAATCTAAATCTCTTATATAAGATAATACCCAAAAATTAAAAAACACTTTTTAGACCATTTTGAAATGACTTTGTATCCTGGTAAATTCACATTTTCTATCAGCTGTGAAAATGTGGCCAATATTATCAAAAATACTAAAATTGATCATACAAAAAGAGGGTTTTCCGACTGAATGAGCGATTGATTTTACACAAAGAGGTTTTCCACTGAATGAATAGACCGCACCTCTAAACGAGTTTCATTTAGTATTTTTGGTTGGAGAGTTTTGCGTCTTTCTATCTCAGACATTTTTGAATGCTTTTTTAAAAGCGAGGTGCTAAATAAAAAAGCCTGACCAATAAATGCAATACAAAACTTTTTTACCATGTTATGTTTAGAACTACATGTAAAACAAAACTCAGTTTTCCAGGCTAAGGTAACCTACCTTTGTAGTATTATTTATTGGCCTTTTTCAGCTTTAAAACACAATTTGGAGCTTTATAGAGTTGTTTTTTTTTTACATCTGAGCACCTGAGAAGTAAATGACGCAGTGGCTGTGTGGGCAGTTGGCCACACATAAAAACATACCCTTGACACAAAAAGTATCTCGGCAAAGTCAAATAATTTTGAACGTTTTTCAATACATTTTATTGCCACGGCCTAGTTCTTTCACGTAATACCTCGCTCGTAAACAATTGGCTGGAGATACAACGCCCGAAATACGTAAAACTCCTTCACCAAAAGTTGCACTTTATTACTCTAGGAGATAAGGTTGTTTAATTAAAATTTTTGGTGCAGAATGTTTGAGTGGCTTATTTTATGTAAAATGGGGCGTAGATTCCAAAAAAAGCAGTCTTATTGACCGTACTCAAGACATTTTTGTGATATTGGCCATTTTTGACTAAAAATCATATAAAATTCATATTTTTACTTTTGGGTGTTTGACTAGCGTAATTTATGTAAAAAGGGTCACTGATCATAATAAAAGCAGTCTTATTGGCTGTTTGTGAGATTTTTAGGTGATTTTCATCCTTTTTTGGCCCAAAAATAGCTTATTTTGATCAAAAATCATATTTTTACTTTTGGGTGCTCTGATAAACGAATCTAATGTAAAAATGGGTACTGATTTAAAAAAAAAAATTCTTAATTGACTGTACTGAACACAATTTTGACATGTTGGTCATTTGTGTTGCCATTGAAAACATTTGTGTAAAATATGAAACAGTTTTGAAACAAGTCTTAAAAGTCAAAGGTTTTCATGGTTGAAGTTTAGCAATAACCGGTTTCCAATTCGTCCATGTTAAAGGGGCAAGTGAAACCAGGGTCGCCACTAAACCTCGTACACTCTAGTTTGATCTTCCTGGGCTTCTTGCTGCACTTGCCATTAAAAGTAGTTGGTGGACAACCTGGTTGGGTGTAACATTTGGCTGCTGTGCAGGTTCTGTTGGATTCCTGGGAGATAAACTTCCTCACCTTTAGCAGTTGTTTTAGCTGAGAAAGGATCGGCTTCAAACATGGTAGTATACTCTTGATATTCTTTATCACATTCCTTAGAAAGGCCTGGTATATAGTCCGTCCTACAGCCTCTGAGTATGAATCTCAGCGTAGTCTTGTTCACTATTTGGGCAAAATTGGCATAGTAATGGGGTTTGGGAGCAATCCTCTTCACGTTCAGATCCAGGTCATCAGTGAATCCTTGCCATTCTGCTTTCTTATAGTCAAAGCGATGCTTTAAAAGCACTTTATTTTATCTTGAAGGACTTGGAAATAAATAAGATCGACGGCACTATCCCTGTGCTACTAATGTGCAGAGTATGATTGCCCTGTATGGGAAAGATCAACCCATGTCAAGAAGCTTGATTCAATGTTAAATGCCTCCTGCCGGCTTGACCGGGATGTCTTCGTTCAACACCAATGGAGAACTTATACATCCTAGCAGGAAGTGCTACACCAGACATCCGTCGCAGTGTAGCGAGCTTGCAAGAGCGTAGCTGCCAAGTATCTAATGGGAAGCACCCATGTCCGGACAGAGACCTGCTGCCAACCGCCTTAAATCCAGAGAGAGAGAGAGAGGTTCTTAAGCAAATTCCAACCTCTTGAAACAGTCTCTAAGGAGTTTAAGAAGTCGCCTTGTGGAAAGAAAGACTTGCTACCAACCAAGTAGCATCTATTGGTATTGAACCTGGTAAGCATCTCCCACCTGAAGCTGACTCCTCATGGGCTGAATGGCGATCTCTCAACAGATTGAGAACCAGAATCGGCCAATCTAAGGTTTCCTTGCAGAAGTGGGGCTACCTGGAAGCAGATCAGAACACTACCTGTGGCTGTGGGACAGCACCACAGACAATGGAAAATATCTTGGTCTACCCACTGTGGATGGAGCAACAATGCACAGACAAGGACCTTGTGGAATTCAGTGAAGCAGCCAGACGTTGTACCCATCTCTGGCTGGATATTATTTGAGAACCACTGTGTTTGGGCACGATAAGAAGAAGAAGAATATGGTGATGAACAACTGAAACATGATATTGTCATAGTCATAATTTTCACCACAACAAATATTGTTGGCCAAATAACAAGGCATATTTTACACAAATGTTTTCAATGGTAACAAAAATGACCAACATGTCAAAATTGTGTTCAGTACAGTCAATTAAGATTATTTTTTTTAAAATCAGTACCCATTTTTACATTAGATTCGTTTGTCAGAGCACCCAAAAGTAAAAATATGATTTTTGATCAAAATAAGCAATTTTGGGCCAAAAAAGGATGAAAATCACCTAAAAATCTCACAAACAGCCAATGAGACTGCTTTTATTATGATCAGTGACCCTTTTTACATAAATTACGCTAGTCAAAACACCCAAAAGTAAAAATATGAATTAGTCAAAAAATGGCCAATATCACAAAAATGTCTTGAGTACGGTCAATAAGACTGCTTTTTTTGGAATCTACGCCCCATTTTACATAAAATAAGCCACTCAAACCTTCTGCAACAAAAAATTTGATTAAACCCACTTATCTCCTAGAGTATATGGAGTTTTCAATTGGCATTGCAGTGTACTGCGACACTAACACGCGGATAATCTATATTGCAAGTTGGCACAGCGGCAAGTAGGCTTACTCGCTCATTCAGTCGAAAACCCTCTTTGTATATATAAAATCAATTACCATGTACCATATAGTGACCATTGAAAACTCCATATTAAGTGAAATTTTTGGTTAGGGAGTTTTGCGTCTTTTGGGCATTCTATCTCAGCCATGTGTGTACGCGTTTTACAAGCGAGATGCTAAATGAAAGAGCAAGACCTAAGCAACAAAATGTTTATTTCGGAAACTTTCAAAATTATCGGACTTTGGCACAATACTGATAAAAAACATGCCGAGATACTTTGTGCCAACTGTATTTTGCCCACCCGGTAAATTCAGGGTGAATGTGAAATGCAGTAGAAAGGTTTATAAATCCAAGCCAGACTCGGACCGATTTTTTTAAATAAAGAAGACAAATATATAGAAACTCGGAGAAACTGGCGAGCATTGAATTAAATAAAGACGAAAAATACACGGTCTCGAACCCGACCACCTCGCTAACTAGGCGTGAGATTCACTGGACCACAGAGGAGAGGACTGTGTTTAGATGGATACCAGAGAAACGAGCGCTAATGTATTTCAGTCTTTATTTGTCTAATCATTCTCTCGGGTTGTATCATTTACTTGATACTCGCGTTCATTGAATTGAGTTTCGCATCGTCATAGATTCTGCTAGAATCATGCATATAGGTCATCTCTTTCTAAATACATAAAAAAGAAATAAACTTGCACCTTGGATGACTAACAACAATAAATGTTTTTTATATACTTCAACATGGATTTAAACAAATTGAGGACAAACACGTTTTTTGCAAATAAAGATGTACTAGATTGCTCTCAAAATGTCATCATTGTTATGAGATTGCTTGCATTGGTAGGATACTTTACAGGACCTACTCCAATATAAGCGTGAGTTATGACAACAAACGTACTCATTATGATTAGACTGGATTCTTAAAGCCGAACTACCTGGAAGAGTTAAAAATAATCAGGAAGTTTTATTTTTATTGTTTTTAATTGACAATCTCGATTTATAAAATTTGAATGTATTCTCACGAAAAAAGCTGATGAAACCTCATGGATCTGTAATTGATCATCACTGAGATGGAAGCCTTTTACTACTCAAACAGGAAATGGATCAATTTTGCGATCGAAGGCCAATTCACCTAATATACTCATAATTGCAAACTCCAGCAAGTAAATTTCACCACATAAAACGTACGTTAATGTGCGCAAATGAACTAAGTTGACAAGCCGTGTCACTTACGAAGTTGGCACGTCCTCGGGATTAAAAAACTCAGCACTTGTCGTTAATCGCCTGTGAAGTGAAGGAAATTAAAATGCGACTGCATTAGTCTTCAAAACGGCGATCGATCGCAAATTTAATCGATGTCCTTGTTCAATGTGAAAAGCTTATTATGGTGGTATATCTGTACCATAAGTCCGCGGCCGGTGTACAACCCACTCACGTGCACAGTTTTCCCGCTTCAGGTAGTCTTACGGAATAAAGCTTAAGGTGCGGTTGGGTTGCGTAACGGGCGTGGACTTTTTGCACGGATATACCACCATATTTTATATATATACCGAATAGGCAATTTGCGCTGATCCCGAAAGAGAGCTTGATTACAGTTGAGTTCGCGTAGGCTCTGAGTTCGCGTAATTCACGCACGGTGCTAAAGCCCACGGTTAAGCTCCTCTTCAGTTATCTGGTTATGTTTCGTGATCAACTCTAATCGCTTATTGTATAAAAGTTCTTGTAAACTTAAATTGTATGTTTACCTTCTGTCTAGCGCCTGCAAATAGACCGTATTCAATAGCCAGTCATGTTGGTGGACAATATGGACGCATTCCAGTACTGCAATACATTCACCTGTCAATGATCCCTGTGCAATCGCTAAACATGGATCGATTGACAGCTTAATGTATTGTAGTCCTGGAATGTATGCATCTTGTCCACCAACATGTCTGGTGGCTGACGTCATATTGAATACGGTCTATAAGACTGTAAATTTATTAGAGTTTTTGCTATTTACCTGCCCGGCCGGGAAAAATGCCACTTACGTGTTTCCATTGAAACGTGCATTATCTAATGATAGATGTATCATTACTTCAGCCTTTTCTGCCATGTCTGCTTTATATATAGTTTCTAGTCACATTTAAAGAGGCACTGGCAAATTTGAAAAATAGTGCGCCCTCTAGATTTTTCAAAATTGATATTTCTGCATGGTTATAAAGTTTTTACATTAGCCCTCACCTGATATTATTAAGCCCAAATCAGCGCGCTTATGGGTAAACATACAGCAGAACGATTTTATAATTAATGTCGCGGCGACATTAATTCAGCAGACGAAGCGGAAAAGGGAAGTGTACACAGGAAAACACACGCTAGAGTCGTTTCTCACGGCATGCACCTGTTTGACCGGTCTGTGCAGTAAACCCACTTCTTTCCATACAATTTACAAATGCAGAGCGCCGCCTCATTACTCTCATTACTGAATGGTGGAACTTATAGTGTGATACAGCTTGGGAGATTTTGAAAAATCTGCAATATGGGTTATGACGTTCGAACACTTTTTAGACCCAGGTGATCCAAAGATATGCGACAATGTAATGGGGAAAATCCGTATGGTCTCGGCTTCGGAAGCTGAAAAAAAGAATTTAAATAAGACTTTCCGTGTTGGTGTTGTTTTTATGTTCAGTAGCGTTGCGCCATGAGTCAAACCCATAAATTGGGGTTTTGAACAAGTACTCCTAATATAGTAGATTATGCGCCCGATATAATGTGACTAGGAGATCTGTAAGATATGTGTCGGTATAACTTAGATCATTCCTGAACCCACAGTGTTCATCATTGCAAGGTGAAATTTAGTTTTAATAAGGTGACATGCAAATATGCATGGCTATTTTTCCGGCAGTGGAACAAGAGTTTGAATGGGAAATCAATGGGAGTATGATTGCTGTCATAATTATATGAGCGGAACCGTGTTTGTGGGCGAGGTCAAGGAATGGTTTGTATGACACGTACAATGTATTTACTCCATTCGGTTTTGTGTATACTTAGGTCAGACACCCGAATGTACTACACCATGCGCGAATTCCATCGTGAACTAGCGTCGGTGACTTTATCCCTAGAATCTTCTATACAGGCTGTTCATAGAGAGGTTTGTTTGTGCTGTGACCTTTGTGGTTTTAATAGCATGGAGTACGAGTCCATGATATTAATGTAAATACACACATTTGTTGAGTAAAGTACGCAACATTTAAGTTTAGCCTGCAACTACCTGCATGTCTTGGTCTCTTATTAAGGTCATGCGGCTTATTGGGTATGTTATTATGTGTAAAGTTAATATCGCATATTCTTCAATGCCTACAGGACCTAGACTATCATTTGCGATCAAATTGAGGTAAATTTCATATTTTCTGAAAATGTGCCAGTGCTATGCTTTTTAAAAATAATAATTCATTTTGTTGATGACAGCTTCTTTTTAGTGGGCTTAAATTTTGTTTTTGTTTCTTTTAAAAATGATCACCCATAAATAAAATGGTTTGATCTCTAGCTAATTGCGACAAGAAACTAATTGGGTGGTGTTATAATTAGAATGATATGAGAATACCAGACGTATAAAGTAGTATGCTTCAACTCTTCTAAAATCTCTACCAACAGCAAAGTTTTCGACTGCTCCGATTATTTTAAAAAACGGTCTCAAAAGTCTAATAATCGCAACCGGACCAGAAAATATAATATTTGCCACTCTTTTTTACCATTGGAACGCATAACAAATGTAATAATGGTCGACATATCCTATAGAGTCGTTAATTCTTATATAGCAATGTACTTTGCCTACTGAAATGTAAATATTTAGAGCAAAATATACGTTTTCTACCAGACAAAAACCATCTGGACTATTTTTCATCCATCGCTAGGAGAGGCAACTCTGAAAGGAATATCCCAAGCTGACATGAACTGATTATAAGACTTACAATCCTGAAACAATGACCGTAGGTAGGGCACCTCTACTTTTTAATGTCATGTTTCAATAAAAATTAGGCATGTTTGAATATCATGATTATGGTACCTGTATAAACCATTGATTTTTTAGGGCTTTGCTACATAATTATTATGGGAACACGTTAGAAGAATGCAAACACTAAGTGTTCTGCTTGTATTTGTGTATTTGCATAGAAAATTTAAATAAAAATAATGGTTTGACCGCAAAATATAATTGCAACAGAAAAAAATGAATTGTTATACTTCGAAATGCTAAGAGAATAAACTAATGATATCAAAAGTCTAGAAGGTACAGTATAAGTAGCGGTGAAAAGTATTTGCAGGGTAGGCAAGGTTTTGTACGTTTCTTTCCTGCCTCTGCCGGCCTTTTTCTCATCTCGTCATCTGGCATATCTGCATGTTTTTATCAAGAGTTTCTCGCATTGTATATTAGGTATTTTGCTTTAATTTTTACCATTTATTATGTATTTGTACATTATTATCTGTTGTACAGCGCTTTGAGGTTTCTACGTAAAGCGTTTTTAAATGCCGTGTAGTAGTAGTAGTAGTAGGAAAATAAAGTCGGTATGATTGTACTAAAATCTATACCAACATTTTTGCCATGTCTTAAGGGTTAAAAAGGTATAGTTTGCCCTATATGTGTGTTATAGTTTAATAGTTATAGGACAATAACTGTTCAGGGTCATCCTGGGTAACATTTTTAGAATGCTCCGAGTCTTTTCAAAATGGTCCCAAATTCCTCATCTAGTTGCAAAGGAACAGGGAATCTAATACTTGCAGTCATTTCACCATTTGGTCAAGTAATTTGAGGTCAAAATGTAACAATGGTCTACATACTACGGGGTCATTAATACTTACCACCTAATTTACATACTAAAAAGTCAAATGCAGAAGAAACATGCATTTTCTGTTATAGGATATGGCCAGACAAACAATTTGTGATTTGTTTCGTAGAAATCGGAGCACTCTGAAAAAATAGCCCCAGGATGACCTTGACCTTGAGCCCTATAATCCTATACAATACAATACAAACAGCATTTGATATAGCGCCTTCTCAAAACAAGGTCAAAGCGCTTTACAAAAATAGAGAGTAATTACTATTTAGCCTAAAACATAGTAATACAACAGGTATTGTAAAAGATGAACCATGAGATAAGTACTTAACATCAAACTATATAAAAAAAAATCCTGAAACTAATGACAGTAGATATGGCAAACTATACCTTTTTTAATCCTGAAATTAATGACCGTAGAAATGGCAAACTATACTTTTTTTAATCCTCATGACCAGATGAATAAGTTTGTGTAGGGTTCAAAAACAATTAGGCCTGTTTTACCAGTTTGACGCCTGTACAAAATTTACCCCTTATTTTTTACATGTTTCCCATCGACGATTATTCTAGACTTTTGACACATTATTCTATGACAATTTAGTATGATAACACAAAAATTGTTTCTGTTGCAATGTTTTAGGTAAATAAAAACAATTTTCTTGCACTATGTGGATAAAAAAGGTAGATGTTTCATATAGAAGTTCTAAGTATGCAAATGAGGAATTGCTATTGATTCCGTCAAGCGCTACTGCATAACATCATATAGCGCATGATGGAATTAATTGTAATACCTCATTTTCAAACTTGGGACTTCTATATGAAATGTTTACAAAAAAACCTTGCATTATACAGACATGCGTGCAATTTTTCTACACACCTGTTTACAGTGTAGGAAAATAATGGCTGACATTTTACCATGTTTTACCTGTCTAAGAGTATATACGTTATAATGCTTGCGAAAGGTACTTTTAATGGCACCCAAAATGTATTTATCCGTGTAATGTAAATAAAGATATTATCTATATCTAATCAAGCTCATCATTATTCTTCTTTTTTCCATTCCTACTGACTATTTTTGGCATAATAGCATTATACCCTTCGCACCTACCACCGCTCTTTTTATCATGCGCTTTAATCACGTAAACGGGATATGATACAGAGTTGGTGCAAAGGTATAATTTCATTATACCGAATATTTGTAATTATTATTTATATCAGGCTTCCGAGTGGTACAAAGAAATCTTTGTATTGTACAGTTGTGGTAAAAGTCCCCGGATGCAATACAATATTCTTTTTAATGTTGTATCGCATCCGGGCATTTTTAGCGAGAATGACACCATTGAAACACTCTATCATTCAGACTGATAGACTGGGGTGTTTGATCACGGTTGATCAAGATTCGCGTGTTGGTCTACAGTACTGTCAGCGTATTTGGTTTCAGTCAGCCTGATATTTAAATAATAATAATATGGAATGTTTTTTTTTTTCTTATGATACAAGAATATATTGCATTCGCTAGAAAATGAATTCGTCTACGACTCGTAGAATATTTTTCTAGCTCGTGCAATATATTCTTGTATCATACTCAAAGCCATTCAATATTATATAAATATTGCAATGTTGCCATGTAGAAAACACGTTCTTTGAAGTTCATGCTTGGTTTGAGTCATCCTGATATTTAAATAATAATAATAATATTGAATGTTTTTTTCTTATGATACAAGAATATATTGCACTCGCTAGAAAATAATTGTACTCGTCTTCGACTCGTAGAATATTTTTCTAGCTCGTGCAATATATTCTTGTATCATACTCAAAGCCATTCAATATTATATAACTATTGTAATGTTGTCATGTAGAAAACACGTGCTTTGAAGTTCCATGATTTATCCTCGACGGCTTAAGATAATGGCTAATCCGACGATAAATATGATAGAAAATAGGACAAAGCCGACATTATCCAGATGTTGTAACCATTCCCTCTTGCGCTGTGTAAGAAATGGTAATACGAGACTAATTAGTATATTTATTTATTAAAAGTAATTCATAAAGTAAAACAAATACAATCGATAAATTGATAATACCATGTTCTCACTTTATAATGTTCAAAACGGAGATGGACAGTCATGGTTTCACGAAAAGAAAAAGTGACTGCAATCACCGGAAGGAATAGAAGGGGATGAAGATGTTGGTTAATGAGGAACTTCGGAGAGAAAAAATAAGAAGGTTAAAAAAGATATGGGTGTATTGGACCAAACCAAAAAGACTGAGCATCAGAGGATATCGGGCTGTGAAAATATACACATTATAACTGGGTACGAAAATAGATCGATATGGCAGTGAGAGCACACGTGGTTCAGAGGAAAGCGCAGGACTCTTGATCATTAAAGCATTAATTTGTGGAACTGCTACTAAAATCGTGAGTTCAAGTCCCGCTGTGGTCAACGTGTTTGTGTCCCTGTGCAAGATGCTTTATCTTAATACCTCGTCGACCCAAACAAAATCTGGGTATTTGTTATGGTGGATATTACAATCCAAGTGCTGATGATAAGCATGTGCGCTGTAAGGCATGTCTTTGAGCAGCCACCAAAATGAGCAACAGCGCTTTGAGACAGTTTTACGGTGATTCTCGCTATATACAAACGGTTATTATTCTATTGAGTGTTTATACACGATCCAACCTCAATCCCAACAAAATGTTTATTTCTTCACAACCAGATGTCCTCTGATGCTCAGACTTTCGTGGTTTGGTACAAATACCCAATATCTACTACATGTACTAGACCTTCAATTTTTTTTCTCTCCGAGTCCCTCTTTAAAGAGACACTGACACATTTTGAAAAATAGTGCGCCTCAAGATTTTTCAAAATCGATATTTTTGCTTGGTTGTAAACGCTTTTATATACTAGCCCTCACCTGAAATGACTAAGACAAATCACGTCCTTATGGTAACCAAACGATTTTATAATTAAACGTCACCGGCGACATTAATTCCGCAGACGACGGATCGCCGGGTTTTTTAACACAAGAAAACGCACGCCGTAATGCATGTTTCCCAGGGCATGCATCCTGTTTACCGTCTATGACCTTTGTGGAAATTTTAATATCAATGAGTACAGTCTATGAATTGCATGTATATAACATTTGTTGATTAAAGTTAGGAACATTAAAAGTTGGCCTACAAATTACACCTGGACGTCTTTAAACTCTTATCATGCTTATTAAAGAAGGTGCAACGATAGATTTGAAACGCCCAAAAAGTATTGGGTCCATCATAGTAATTTCATATAGATTAGACACTCAATAGAGATCTTACCTTGTGTTAGCTACATAAATGCCTTAAAAGAGAGAAAAAGGCGATTTTGATTTGCTGATATTTCAATGTAAAATATACGCCGAATTTCGTTTTGCTCCTATACGAATTATAAATTTCCCCAATTTTGTACAAAGAAACAGTTCTCAGCTAATCCTTTCAGATGGGGATATTTTTTATGGAAAGCTTTACCATCAGGCAAAAATCAGTACTTTCAGACTTTTAAGGGACACCTTGATATTTGAAATCTCTCGTTGTCACCTTCAACGTCCCTATCGTTTTTGAGTATGTTTATTTTTTACGTGTAAAAAATTGTATCTCTATTCTTCCAATGGCCTAGATTATCATTTGAGAGTAAATTGAAGAAATTTCATATTTTGTAACTTGCCAGTGCCGCTTTAAAGTCACACCAGCGCTTAATGTGTAATATTGGGTAACACGTAAGAAAGTATCTCGTAGTGAACCATAGAATACAATGCTCTGACCAATTGCGGCCCTTTCCATCTTCAGGCTCGTGTTCAATCTCTTCGGCATCCTTTACATTTGGTTGTCTGTGCGTTAGTTGCAGTTGTAATCTAGTGTTGACATTGTAAGCAATACCGCCATTTATCGTAGGCAACGACATTCAATGAAGAGAAGCAAACGCCAGGTATTCTCCAAGTATCGTGTCGCCGCTAGTAGGCACAACATTTGAAGATAAGTCAACAGAAGCAGAAGACATAAGAAAAGGATCCCACAGAGTGTGATCTTCTCACAGGAAGCAGGAGGCAGTAGGAATGTTGACAATACTAAGAATCCTGTTAAGACTGATGGAAGGACAAGTTTTATACTGTACGCTTCAGAAGACCGCTTCAAAGAAATCGTATAGATCACATAATGATAAGTCTCATTGCCACAGCAATCGGATTTCACTACATCACGTTGTACTGTTACTCCTGTCAGGTAGAAGTCTCTTGAGGTCTTGGTATAAGGAATGCCATGGGTTTGTTCTTCTGCTGTTAGGTTAATTGTTGAACTATCATAGTGCCAGGAGCTGAATTTGAGCTGACAGCTTTGCTCATCGTAAGGAAAGTATCGAAGATTCATATGACAAACAAATTTGATCTGAAATGACGGTGTGTAGGAAACTCTTCCGGAAGAATAAATTACAGCATTACTTTCTACCGTTTTTGTGGCGCTTTCACTGAAAAAAAGTGAAAATTCATAAATATAAATAATTCATAAATATGTATATTTATATGTTTCTTGAAAACAGCTTGAACGAAAAAGAATTTCAATTGAAGATATTTAGAGAGAGGTTAAAGAGATTAAAGAGGCCCAGACAGACACAGACTGGCAGACACATAGACAGCGAACTGGATATTGCGAGACAAAGACGCAACAACACAAGAATATAAATACGGCGACAGCGGAGGATGAATAATGTACAGGCTGATTCCCCGCGCTGATTTAAAAAGAAGTTTACTCATTTTCGCCGAGCTTTTGTAAAAGCAATCTATACAAATCCACCATAAATTATAATGTCATTGGAAAAAGTAGTTTCTGAACGTCTTAGTGAAAAAAAATCTAATTTGCTCATGCCAAACTCAAGTCCTTTGAATAAAACCTCCGTTTTCCCAGCTGCATACGTTTGGGCAACTTGCACACTTTTCTATTAAGACCTATACTTAATAAAGCGTGAACAGGATAATTCGGCTGGTTTGCAACATTTATTGTCAAAATAAAAAGTTTTGGTTTAAAACTCATGCTCACGAACCATACCAAATGAAATTCAAAAATTCAAATGCTGACAACATGATAATTATTCTTGGATCTCCCATGTCTCTTGCACTGTTTCGTTTTGGTAGACTTCTCATAAAACACCCCAGTGAATTGCTGTGCAGTTCTTGAACAAATAGAATTACAAAAGGTATTCGTAATTAAAATCATATCAAAATAATATTGCACTGTTTAATTCAAATAAATATCATTATTTCACAACTTATGATAATTTGCAAGTCTCAGTATGTTCATGTTCGAAGGGAATTGGAAATGAAAGTGATAGAGCGGGAGCAAAACTTGGTCAAACATCATCGTTCATGCCCGACTACATCTTAGATTGACACCTTAGTAGTTGGTATGGACCCTCTACATCAATGTAAGGTAGTTAGTGGTGTCAAAAATTGGGTGTCACTTTTTCAATAGGGCCATTTAAGTTTACACGGGGTCAAACTTTTAAATTACTCCAATCATGTTGAAATGTATGCCATATAACGAACTCCCTAAATAAAGACCCTATGATATTCTGCTCCTGCTCTAAGACGCTGAATTTCACTTGGACTGACTCTTAGTTTGTCAGATACATGCATAGGTATTGTTGTAAATACTTGTCTCATGATCCACGGTGTACTTTTCAGACATGATATTTCAACGTTTTGCCAAAGATCATCTTTTAAACGGTGTATAAATTTAAAATTTCAGTTAAATCACGATTCACTTAAACTTGAGCACAATAAAGAGTTTTAAGGGAAAATTGAACATGAAAGAGAAGTAGTAATTGTAGCGTTATATTAGAAGTGGCGGTGGTGATGGTGGTGGTGGTGGTAATGGTGGTGGTGGTGGTTTGTGTTGGTGGTGGTGATGGTGGTGGTGGTGGTAATGGTGGTGGTGGTGGTGGTGGTGGTGGTTTGTGTTGGTGGTGGTGGTGGTGATTTGAATGATGATCAGCATTACCCCTCAAATAATTCTATGTCTGGAATCCAAATATAGCCTATGTTCATCACCATAGACTTCGTGCCGTTGTAATCATCCGGATCCCATCGAAAACGAGGATCGGTCCATGTCTACAGAAAATGCAAATAAAAAAGCAAACGAAAACATCAATTAGTAATGGTAACCAAAGCTAGAACACCAAATAATGTGATACATTTGGTTCATATTCCATGTTTTGTTGCCATGATTTCTGAATGATTTTCTTAAATTGCACAAAAGAGCTTAACTTACTCGACTAGACCAGGCGTATGCAGTCGCTATCTCGTTTGTCACATCCTGAAAGTAAGAAGGATATCAGAACAGCCTGTGCATTAAAATAAATATTTAAAATATTTTCGCCTTTGTTTTTCAGAATTGAATGCAATGGACGCCGACCTAGGGACCCCCTACATTTTGTAACTAAGCATTTCAAGACAGTCAAAACTTATTTTAATCCTATGAGCTCCCAACAGCATTTTGTACCATTTATCAAATCAGAGCAAATTTAAGATTTGACCACTGTACGACTGAAATTCTCCTTTTTATTGATTTTTGACGGTTTTTAACCTGTAACTCTCAGACTCTAAGTTTTAGATAGTACAAATTATACCTTTTTGGAACCCTTATGGTAATAATTTTCAAAATGATCGGATCAATTGAAAAATTTGACCTCTGTGTAATCTTTGTCTTGACCCCCTCCTTAAGGCACCACTTTAATGCACCATTTAAGAATCACGTTTCAGGGGTCTCTCTCGGGGTGTCTATTTATCACTCCGACCATTTGTACTTGACATACCCCATATTTGTGAAAGGTATAATATTTTAATATTAAAGGGGGATGGCCCGATATAAGAATGTGAAGTTTTCATCTTGATAGATTGGCCTTCACTCCAAAACCCCATCTGTGAAGTTTCGCGCCGATATTACAATCAGTTTTGATACGAGAGCTAAAAACGTGATTTTGTAAGCCCCATAGAGTACTGTGTAAAATTAGTACTGGTCGACCAAAATGGGGCACATTTTCGCTCATAACTTCCAAACCAAACACCCTTTGGCTCCAGGGGGGTGGCAGGGGGGCGGCCCCGCCCCCCCTGAGATTTGCAAAATTTAGGAAAAACAGGGGTTTTGCGCAAAAATTAGGGGTTTTAAACAGTGGCGTAACAGGCGGGGGGCAGGGGGGCAGGTTGCCCCCCGGACGACTTTGGCCGGGAAAAAATTGCAAAAATCATGCTAAATCAGCCGTTTTTTAGCCCTCTGACCGGGAAAAATTGGCCTTTTGACCCCCCTGAGAGGGAAAATTTCCCAAGACTGGGAAATTTGCCCCCTCAGAGCGGGTAGGCTCGTTACGCCACTGGTTTTTTTTTTTAAACCAAAAATGAGTTCATTTTGTACTGTTTCGGCCCCCTATGATGTTTCGCCCCTCCTATGAGTTTACCCTGGCGCTGCCCCTGTTTGGCTCTAAGATTTCTCAGGGTAAATGAGAAAAATAGTGGCTTTCTTCTGATACCAAAATGTTGACCACTTCCGGTAAAATCTGGGGTTTCTGTGGACGAGGCTATTAGCGATCATGGCCATGGACCTATAATCTGTGCAGAAATCGGTTACTTCGCCGATATGCGTAACCAAAGCTCTTATCCGAGCATATTTTTTTCTTTGATCCCATGTTTTTTAACTCGCCCGAATTTATCCTCAAGGATTTGCTGAACTACACAACAATTGAAATTTTAAATTTATTTCAAGGTTCTTGAGACGATTGCTGTTTTTAGCTGAAACTCTACCGGCAGGGTTTACGAGTTTTCCCGTGATTAAATCACGGCCAAGCAGTGCTTGTTAGTAGACTAATTCGTTGGTATTTGACAAAATTAACAATGGTGTTTTATTTCAGGAGCTAAATACTCACCCTTATGTGAGTTGCTTCCATTACAGAAGGAACGAGCTCAACCAACTGATGACATGTTCTTTCTGAAGATTTTTCACTGGAGTTCCTCATGAGTCAGTAGAGGGTCCTATTAACTTTATATTTACACAGGCCCTTTGTGTGGTGCGATTAATCATTGCTATCCATTTTTCCAGCACACGGCCATGATCTTCACAGACGGTTTGAACTTGTACTGTTTCACAACTTTCTGAGTTTCCATTTAAAGATAATGCCACTCAACAATGTTTAGAGAAGGTGAAAACAAATATGTTTCCTTAAAGGTCCCAGGAAACCTAGTCCAAATCTTTACGGGGCATTCATTCCAATAAACAGGGCAACAAAAAGAATACACTACCAGTGACATCATTAGTGAAACTATTGATTTTCAGTCAGTGCCATGAATAGATTCACACCAGTCACCTGGAATTTTCTATTACTCTCTGAAAAATCAATAGTTACTAATGTCATGATGTCATCACCAACTCAAATGCTTTCTCGCCCCTCCTTGTAGGCTTAACACGAACCACATCAATTCTATTTGCATTTCCTGGGACCTTTAAGCAAGTTGGAGGAAGAACTGCAAATTGTCTTCAGAAATGTAAGAATAAATACTCTCTTACCAGAAAATCGAAATGTATCAATCTGAAGCCTAATTCAACAGTTATTGGTCCCTCGTGCGTAGGCGGGGTTTCTTTGTGATAATCACGTAGTAGGTTGAAAAATAGCTTGGTTTGCCATTCTGGTGCGAAGAGGAAATTATTCGTATCTGAAGAAGAAGTGCGAAAATAAATCTTGTATTAAAAATGCAGTATGTAAAGGGTTTTTAAAAAAGGGTTAAAAAGTGCAAACAATACGGTTTGCAAAATTATTCGATTTGTTATTTGATCCCATGTTTTTACTCGCCCGAATTTATCCTCAAGGAGTTGCTGAACTACACAACAATTGAATGAAATTGTAAAATTTATTTTTCAAGGCTTGAGCGATTGCTGTTTTTAGCTGAAAACTCACGGCAGCAGGGTTTACGAGTTTTCCCGTGATTAAATCACGGCCAAGCAGTGCTTGTTAGTAGACTAATTCGTTGGATTCACAAAATTAACAATGGTGTTTATTTCAGAGCTAAATACTCACCCTTATGTGAGTTGCTTCCATTACAGAAGGAACGAGCTCAACCAACTGATGACATGTTCTTTCTGAAATTTTTCAATGGAGTTTCCTCCTGAGTCAGTAGAGGGTTCCTATAACTTTATATTTACACAGGCCCTTTGTGTGGGTGCGATTAATCATTGATACCATTTTTCCAAGCACACCATCGATCGGGGGGGGGGGGGGGGGGGGGGGGGGGGGGGGGGGAGGGGGGGGGGAGGGGGGGGGGCGGGGGGGGGGGGGGGGGGGGGGGGCGGGCGGGGGGGGGGGGGGGGGGGGGGGGGGGGGGGGGGGGGGGGGTGGGGGGGGGGGGGTGGGGGGGGGGGGTGGGGGGGGGGGTTGGGGGGGTTATTTTTTTTCGGGGGGGGGCGGGGGGGGGGGGGGGGGGCGGGGGGGGGAAAAAAGAAGGGGGGGGGGGGGGGGGTGGGGGGGGGTATTTTTTTAGGGGGGGTGGGGGGGGGGTGGGGGGGGGTTATTTTTTTTGGGGGGGGGGTTACTTGGGGGGGGGGGGGGGTGGGGGGGGGGGGGGGGGGGGGGGGGGGGGGGGGGGGGGGGGGGGGGGGGGGGGGGGGGGGGGGGGGGGGGGGGGGGGGGGGGGGGGGGGGGGGGGGTGGGGGGGGGGTGGGGGGGGGGGGTGGGGGGGGGGGGGGGGGTGGCCATTTGATCTCACAGACGGTTTGAACTTGTACTGTTTCACAACTTTCGAGTTTCCCATTTAAGTAATGCCACTCAAACAAATGTTAGAGAAGGTGAAAAACAAAATGTTTAATTAAAGGTCCCAGGAAACCTAGTCCAAATCTTTAAGTGGGCATCATTCCAATAAAGCCGGGCAACAAAAAGAATACAATACCAGTGACATTCATAGTGAAACTAGTGATTTTCAGTCAGTGCCAGGACTAGATTCCACACCCAGTCACTGGAATTTTCTATTACTCTTGAAAAATCCAATAGTTACTAATGTCATGATGTCATCACCAACTCAAAATGCTTTCTCGCCCCTCAGTGTAGACTTGACACAAACAACACCAATTCTATTTGCATTCCTGGGGACCTTTAAGCAAGTTGGAGGAAGAACTGAAAATTGTCTTCAGAATATGTTAAGATAAATACTCTCTTCCCAGAAAATCGAAATGTATACAAATCTGAAGGCTAATTATAACAGGTTATTGGTCCCTCGTGCGTAGGCGGGGTTTCTTTGTGATAATCACGTAGTTATGGTTGAAAAAAAATAGCTGGTTTGCCATTCTGGTGCGAAGCGGGAAATTATGGTATCTGAAGAAAGAAGTGCGAAAATAAATTCGTGTGATAAAAAATGCAGTATGTATAAAGGGTTTTTAAAAAAGGGTTAAAAAAGTGCAAACAATACGGTTTGCAAAATGATTCGAGTTGTTTTATTTGTGTCACTTCTTAAAAGTTTTAAGCCATAAGGGAGTAGTGGACATCCCAAAGTGGCTTATTTTACGAGTTTAATAGTCCCACCCACATACACCACACATACATTAATGAAAGCTTATTATGTCTACTGTCAGAAGTAGGCATGATGTGACATTGCCAATGTGGGCCGAAAGGTGGTTGTTTGGGGAATTTTTAGCCAAAAACATCATTTTTGGGACAAAAAAATGATTTTTGAGACTATTGGTATTTTTGACATCTCTTTACATGCCCCCATCTATGTAAATAGGTTTCGGACATATATTGATCCCAAAAGCTCCCAATAAGCTTCTAAAGTTTGTAACATATACAGTAAGTATAGGCGATATTGGGTGAATATATGCGTTTTTCTAAAATTCAAGTTTTAAAACCTGAAAAATAGTTAAACTTTTAGTTAAGCATTCAAAACATGCATATTTTATTCTCCAAATTGAACTTGAAATATATTAAGATATCATTGGCATTCGATAGGTATTGATGTGGAACTTGCCAATTTGTGGGCCAAAGGTGGTTTGGGGTTCATTTAGACCAAAAACATACATTTTTGGGCACAAATTATTTTTGAGATATGGTTATTTTTGACATCTTATTATACCTGCCCATCTATGTAAATAGGTTTCAAAACATATATTGCATCCCAAGAAGCTCACATAAGGCTTCTAAAGGTTCGTAAAATATAAAGTAAGATAGGCGATATTGGGTGTGTGTGAGAAAATATACGTTTTTCTCAAATTCATGTTTCTAAAACCTGGAAAAATGTTGAAAACTTTTAGTGAGCATTCAAAATGTTTTGCCGTTTATGCTCGAAATTGAGCTGAAAACATATTTGAGGCTACCACGGGATTTCAGATTAGGTATGATGTGGAAATGCCAATATGAGCCAAAGGCAATTTGTGGGTACTTTCAGTCAAAAAACATACTTTTTTGGTAAAAAAAAAATGATTTTTGAGATATTTGATATTTTTGACATCTATAAACCAGCCTCAATCTATTAAGGAGGTTCAGAAACTATGTTGTGTCCAGAAGCTCACAATAAAGTTCTAAAAGTTTAACAAAAATATACAGTAGATCGATATTGAGTGAAAATCACGTTTTCCAAATTGGTGGTTTCTAAAAGCTTGAATATAGTTTAAACTTAGCTTAACATTCAAAACATCACGTTTTATGCTCTAAATTTAGCTGACAATACTTGAAATACCATGGCATTCAGTTTAGGTATTATTGTTGACATGTCAAATTGGGCCCCCACTTTAGTCAAAAACATGTGTTTCTGGGCAACAATGTGATTGAGATCAATGGTTTATCTATGTAAGTCGATTTTAGCACATGTCATACCTCACCAGACTTAAAAAGGCCCCCATGTCACTGGGAAAGTGGTAATCGCAATTCAGTCTATGAAAACTAAAAGATACATGTCTTTGAGAAATTTACCGTGATTCTTTGAAATGTTTAATGCGGATTTTGAGATGATCTTGTGAAATGTTATTCAATTCTCCAAATGTTCCTGCAAGATTTTTTTATATAATTTTCAAGCAAAGACTAATCAACAACCCTATGGGTTTTAAGACAAATTCCTGTGACAATTTTACAAAATTCTTATGCGATTGGATGTAGTTTGTTGCTGTATTTATGAAACTGTATGCAATGTAACAGATTTTGTGTGCGATTTACAAAATATTATTCGAGTTATAGAACTTAAGTTGATTTAACAGAATCTGGTGCGATTTTAACAGAATTCTGTTCAATTTAAGAAAAAATTGGCTGAGTTTACAAGATTTTGCAGTTTGATTGAAATGTTGTGATTTAAGAGTAACGTGTGAGTTTTACGTTATCTTCTAAAGTCTTGTGCGGAGTTTACAAAAATTTGTATGCTTTTGCAAAAATAATGGCACATACTTTTAAAATTGGTCAATTTTTGGCATTTTCCCACTTTACTCAAGACTAGCCATCCACTTGGATAAATGCCACAACTACATACATTTATTAGGAAAACTGAATGGCTGTAACAAAGTTATAACATTGTACAACTTGAATCAAAAACTGTGGAAATAGAAAGTTTCCTCCCGTGTTATAGTGACCTTACCTTGTCAGTTGTGATGTTTTGGCAGTACTATACTTTTGTGCATGGGATTTCACATGACTTTTATTTGCCCATATTCCATGCCAGTTTGGCCTGCAAAATTTCTATGCAAGTCTTCTATAAAATTTAACCGGTACCGTCACTCCTCTTTCTGTCGGGTACCCATGCTCGTTAGTAGGATCGCGAGAGCGAAAAAAGGGATGTTTTCCTCAATCAATTTTGCGGAATTGTATTTTTGCGCGTATCAGAGAAAACACCCCGGTACTTGTTCATTTTCCAAGTTCGTGAATTTTGAAAAGGGGGTAGTACAGTTGGGTGGGTCGCGAGAAGAATGGAGGAAAAACCCGTATTGAGACCGTGTTTATATTTGTCCGTGATTTTCGCCATGGTAATAACCAACAAGATCAATTCTAAACCTTCAGCTGGAAGACAGAGGTATAATGCATTCTAAGAGATTCTCTTGTCATCTGCGCATGGGGTCACATGCAATTTTTGTGTCATTCCTCGGAGGTCATCATTACATAGATATTTTATTGTTGACTGTATTTCCATAGTCTTCGCATTGTGTTTGAAAAGGGGGATAAATTAAAAATCATTCATTGATTTCGCGCTAAAAAAGGGTGGTATATTTAGACCTTAAAAATTCGCGCTTGGCACAAAAAAGGGGGGTATTTTTGTTTAAACAAGATATGCGAACAGGGGGGTGTTTTCAATTCCTTTCGAACGAGCATGGGTACCCGACAATAGAGAAGTGCGGGACCGGGAACTTTAAAATTTAAATTCAAAGTATCTAATGCAGGTTGGAGACCTGGATGAGTATACTTTGTTAACCTAACATAACATCCCATAAACAGGATTTTTTTAGGGGGCGACTTTTTTCAAAAGGGGACTTACCAAAATTTACCTCCTCAAAAAGGGGGGGGGGGAAATTTGCAAAAGTGGACTTTTACCAATAATTTGACCCTTGGGGGGAAAACTAAATATTAATTTTGGGGTAAAAAAACCCTCATATATTCTCGCTCCGCTCGCAAATCTATTTTCCTTTTGAGCCTTTAGGGTTTTGCATTGTCCATATTGTCTTTTTCATATTTTCGTACTTGTGTTGTCATATTGTCTTTTCAAAGATTTAATTTTGTTTGGGAAAATTACATCTCATGTTTGGCATGCTTGCAAATCACCTTTTACTCAGTTAGAAAAACTGATCAGTACTAATGATACTGAGAAAAGGAGCATCCTTTTCATGCAAAGATTCCTCAGAGCAAAGGTTATGTAAATCTTGCTCTTTAAATGATGGTCGAAGATGAATTTCGGTTTAATAATGAAAAATGCACCTTATGAAGATTTTCATTTAATTAAAAAATGATATTGTAATTTTGAGATTTATGGCATTGGTGTTATATGTCCGATAATGGGCAGTTTCTTTTTCTGAAATCCAGTTTAACAACCTGGCCAATATATATATATCATCATAGTAAAAAAATAAAAAACTTAAAAAAAGCAAAAAATAAAAAAAATAAAAACATTAAAAATGCACTCAAAATCGGGCTCATTTTCAACAAACTTCATTTATTTTGACTTATAAGAAAATTTTCACAAAAAATGCCTCAAGAGATAGAAAGAAAGAGATAGAAAATTTCTTAAAAAAATAAAAGCGATCCCAAATCGATATTTTAAAAAATAATTTGACAGTCAAAAAAAATATGGTTGCAACTGTTTGACTATACCATTGGCCCGATATGAACCATACTAACGTACCCGTTTGTATACATTTAGTATCATGTAATATAAATAATATAAATGTAATATTTTTCGCACTAACTTCTTTAGTGAAGAATTATGTAACCTCGTATAAAATACCATCTTTACCATATCTTTAACAAAAACGGGATTTCACATACATGGTCCGGAAGGGGGGGGGGGGTCACTGTCACTTGACAAGGGGATAGTTCATGCAAGACAAAGAAACATGTAAAAAAGGGGTAGTTTTTTTCAAGATTGCACGATACACACGTTTGTATCGTATTCGGTCATTATTTATGTGCAAAGTAGTAGTAAGCTATAAGGACAGCCTACGCAGAAGAAACACATTTGTCATAAAAGCAACGGTACAAAGAAACTATTAACTTAATGCATTTGTCAAATATTGCCATACTTGTTAGGGGGGTAGTGGAATTTACACTTGCCGATATGGACATTTTGAAAAGGTAACTAATTTATGTTTTACTTTCAAGTGCCGTCATAAACATGATTTGAGGAAAAAAACAAATTCCCAGTCAATATTTCCCAACCTATATTACTGGGTATTTTGTTACTTATTAAAAACCTGATTTTAAGTTCTAAGGCATGTTATCGTTTTAAAAATTTTATTAACAAAGAAAAGGCATTGTTACCATTTATCTCACCAAAATGAGTTTTTGACTAAATGGCCCACCCAAAATACTGAATGGTATTGCAAGTATTTATTAAGCTAAATAACATAAAAAACCATGAATGTTTTGAATGGCTAGGCTAAAAGTTTAGCCTGATTCAGGTTTTGGAAGCATTAAATTTGAGAACAAGCACATTTTAGACCTTCAAATTTTCCTATATTACTATATATTTTGGCAACTTTCGAAGCTTTGTGAGCTTCTGGAGACAAAATTATAGTTCTGAAACTACTTACATAGATGGGGCATGTTATAAATAGGTCAAAAGTGCAATATCTGCAAAAATAATTTTTACCCAAAATGTATGTTTTTGACTATAAATGACCCAAATCACCTTTAGCTCATTTGCAGTTCCACAGCATTACCTAATGTTAATCCAATGATAGCTCAAGTATTTTCAGTCAATTTAGAACATTAAACCAGACGTTTCATGATAAGCTAAAGTTTAAACATGTTCAGTGTTAGAAACATCAATTTGAGAAAAACGTGTATTTTCAGCCAATATCGCCTATTCTTACTGTAGTATTTTGTTAACTTTGGAAGCTTATTGTGCGCTGTTGGGACACAATATGTTCCTAAAACCTTCTTACATAGATGGGGCATATGTTATATAGATGTCAAAAATAATCAATATCTCAAAATCATTTTTTTACACAAAAATGTTGTTTTGACTAAAGACCCAAAAAATCACATTTGGCCTCCTATTGGTAAGTACCACAGCATAACCTAATCGCATGCATGGTAGCTCACGTATTTCAGCTCATTTTTAGAGCATAAAACACAGACGTTTGATGCTAAGCTAAAAATTTAACTATTATTCAGCTGTTAGAAACCTCAATTGAGAAAAAACGTGTATTTTCAGCCAAAGCGCTATACTTACTGTAGATTTTGTAAACTTGGAAGTTATTGTGCGGCTTTTGGGACCACAAATATAGTTCTGAAAAACTTTTACACTAGATGGGCATTGTTATATAGATGTCAAAATATCAATATCTCGAAAATTCATTTTTACCCAAAATGTTGTTTTTGACTAATGAACCCCAAAAATCACCTTGGCTCATATTGTAGTAGTACCACATCAACTAATCCGAATGGACCATGTAGAATCACGGATTTTCACCTTCAATTAAGAGCATAAAACAACCAGACGTTTTGATGCTAAGCTAAAAATTTAACTATTTCATGTGGTGGAAATATGCTTGAGAAAATAACGTATATTTTTACCCCCATTATCGCCTTATACTTACGTTTTTTTTTTGTAACAACTTTAGGAAGCCTTATGGGCGGCTTTGGGACAAAATACAGTTCTGAAACCTACTTACCTAGATGGGGCAAGTTATATAGATGTCAAAAATACCAATATCTCAAAAATCATTTTTTTGCCCAAAAATGTATGTTTTTGGCTAAAATGCCCCAAAAACCACCTTCGGCCCACATTGGCAATTTCACATCATGCCTAATCTGAAAGTAGACATAATAAGCTTTCCATTAATGTATGATGTAGGTGTATGTAGGGTGGGACTATTAAATCGACTAAATTGTTGATGCTGCTCTTCACCTAATACTTCCAGTCGCTGTGAGCGATTTCTGCGTGTGAGCATGCGTAACACTTGATCTTGGGTCAGAATCCGGTATTGCGCACGCCAATCGCTCGCTGCGACTGGAAGTATAATGGGCTTAAATATCGGCTTAGACGATTTTATTCATTCTGAGAGGTTGTATGCTTTATCCAGGAAAATCAATATGGCTTTTATGTGGTGTGGATTAGTTAGTGGCATGTTAGTGGAAAGTTGACATCCCTTATGACAATGTGTCAAAACATCACTTCCCAAATTGTATTTTATTAATTTTCTGGTAAAATTCAAAACAAAATAGTTGTGTATCTTGTCTGGAATCGAAAGGGAATTGTTTTTTTAATTATAGTAGGCGGTGTTTCAGAAATCTTGGAACAATGGAAGAGGCCAATTAAGATTCGGCATCTCATTTACTGTTTGTGCATAATAAAGTAAAATATCTTATAAGATCTACAAGATAATGTCTAAATTACGGATTGCTATCAGCTGTATATCGCATCGGCTGTAATAAGAACCCAACCGTTTCTAGATGTACTATTAGCCTAGGCCTACTGCACACACTCTTTGTTTGGAATTTTGATCGTAACTTATTTACGTAATATTACACCAAAGATCCCCATGGCGCGTAACGTTCAAAAACATCGATCTACATTACAGGAACTGTATGTGACGAGTCAACATGGTCAAGAAGCTAACTTGGCATGGCAGGGGAAGTCCCTTTTTCGTGCTGTTGGAAATGACCAACACATGCGCAGTCTCGATCACGGCACAAATCTTTGTAACCTGATTGCTTTAAACATCATTTGAGGAAAATAGAATCTATTGACCCAATATGCAATTCGATGTCAGATCTACGATTTCACATACAATTAAGTCTATGCCAAAAGATACAAAGAGAAAATAGTAACACGGCCATTCACATCAAATCATATTGGAATTTAGATAAAATAGTGAATGTTATTTCGTCCTGAATGTTTATCGCTTGCCCAAACAGTATAATGAATAGCCGTCTGTATATTAGTTGCACGAACTGACATTATGAATTTGTGAAATTAGGGCCTATGAAGATTCCAATTACTGCATTGTACAATGTTAAACCCCAAAACTAGTATGAAAAAGCGCCCCCAACAGAATCCATCCTCCAAATTAATCACAGCAAGTACTCGAAAATTGTACACCACTCAAAGTTTCAAGTGCGACTTAATGCTAATTTCAGACACCAAAATTAACGGGTCGAGTTTGGCGATCCGGTACTAATATATAGGACTGAACCGCCGTCTGGCGAAGAGATCCAGAAAACATTTTGTTCAGACACTCGTAAAAGGGCGGTGCACGCCGTTGTGTAGTTCCTATTGGGCTATTTTCATATTCAATAGATAAGAGCGGTGGCCGGCATGATCGGAGAGCCCTTGTCACATCGAATCATTCGGCAAATGTAGGAACCCTGTAGCGAAAACAACATTTACTGGCCCATTCGCCGGTAGCAACAAACAAATTATTTTTTAAAAACGAAGTTTGGAGACTTTCCGGTTTCCCAGAAGTCAGAGCTAAAATGTCCAGATGACGTCACACCTCCGCAAAAAATGAGCTCCAAGAACATGTGTTCAAATTCAAATAAAATGGGCGGGATTTCCATCAGGCAGACGGACAAACCATTCGACCAAAGTTTCCACCTTTTGCCATGAATTTTGGCATGTGATCCTCACTTATTTTTGTTCCTTTTGATATCCCTACAATCATGTCTGTAGTCGCATAATTTCATGTGAAACATTTGCCTTGGCAGAGTTTATAAGCACTTGTTACCATCGGTTCCGACTTCAGCATTCGAATCCAGATATACGGCATTGCGTATTGGTTTGGGGTGATGTCATGGATAGTGAACTAGGATTATGGCGGAAACGGTGTCCCCCCCTTTATAATGAGTGGAGAGAACCCTCCAATGACGTCAGGTGATCGCAAAGATGTAGCCTGGGATATATGGGAGCTATAGCAGACATTTTAACACATCTCGAGACAAAATGTTGGGAGTGATTAAATATGAAGGACTGCCTGAGAGGAACCCCTGAAACGTGATCATTATTTATATTAGTCTTTCATTAACCAGCGTGGCCACTTCAGTGATGCAAACACTGATCTCCCAGTAGGACTTACATACAAAAATACAATGTATTAACGTGAGAAATAAACATAGCAATATACACAAAAATACATTTTAAAACGCATTCAGTTAGAAAAATGATTACATACAACTGATTTACATGTAAAAACATTGAAACTTACAGGGAATATGAAATGGAGATTGTTCCCAAGTTACATGACCTATATTGAAATGTGCATTGACAGAGGTAGTTCTCTTGAAGGAGGTATTCAAGAGTTATGTAGATGCTGACAGCGGGTTTGTTAAAGATGTGATGGAAATGTGCAAGAAAAATGATCACACAAATAGGAAGGAGCAAAACCTTTGAGAACTTGGAAGGATTAAGATATTACAGGTGCATTCTCCCATCTGGGTTTTAGATCAAACCAATACGTGGATCTGGGTTCCTACCGGAATCATTTTTTACCGAAAAAATTCCTATCCCAAAGCACTAACGATGTACGAAGGATATGCATCATCCATGCACGCTGCTCGGGTTTAGTTCGCCCCTTTTAAAACTCGCACATTTTGTGGAGCACAAAATGACAAGGCAATCAAAGGTCTCGTTATGTAGTGGAGGAGCTAGGATCCCAGGTCAAACATCATCGTTACTCCTCAATACAGAAAAGGTTTGACACATGTGGTAGTTAGTATGGACCCTCTATATCATGGTAGTACTCTCAAATTGTGGTGTCATTTTCAATAGGGGCAATTTAAGTTTACACAGGGGTTCAAACTTTAACATGCGCCAATCATGTTGAAATGGTATGCAATATTGTCAGTCTAGTCATACGGATTCAAAAATGTATTAGTTTGTTACCAAGATGACCAATGGTTTTGGAGTGATAGGGTTAAAAATGGCTTAAAATGGTAAAAAAAAGGTCCATTTTCTATTTGTACAGGGGTCAAATCGGAAGTTGCTCCAGTTTTGTTGAATGAAAAGGATAGACCTAGATGCTTATTAATGAGTCACCAAATAGGAATAGTTTGTACCATCTGCCTGCTTAGTTAACCATGTGATGGGACAAAAATAGGTCAGAGGTCAACATTACCAAGGGGTGTTACTTCTTGACCCTATTCTCTGTAAGTAAGCATTTTAACATAATACAAAAACATACCTTGTATGACTTCCTCTACTAAGGCACTAATTGAAAGTATTAAAAGATAATTAGATTAACTTTTATATGTTTGACCCCTGTACAACGTGAAATGAACTTTTTGACCCCTTTAGCCATTTTACCTTATAAACTCCAAAACCAATGGTCGTAGGTGTACAACTTACATTTTGGCATCCTTATGATTAGATGGACACTATGGGCATTAATTTCAACATGATTGGGGATTTCAAAAGTTTGACCCCATGTGTTAAACTTAAAATTGGGCCCCCTATTGAAAAAAGTGATACCACAATTTGGAAGTAACTAACTACCGAGCATTGATGTCGAGAGGGTCCATACTAAATACAAAGGTGTCAAAACCCTTTTTCTGTAGTGGGAGGTAAACGACTCCTTAAATAAGGGCCCCTATGATATTCTGCTCCTCATCTCGTACTGGTAAAATTATTTACAGCAAACGGTTTTCGAGTTATGACAGAAAAATGACCGTATGACACAAACACCCTGCATATATATGCGCTTTATTTTATCTATTCGAATCGTTGTTGCATTGCGGGATAGGAATTTCGGAGAATGATTTCCGAAGGAAACCCAGGATCCACCAATTCAAAGAGCACGTCATATATAGTTAGGTCCAAACCTCATTCGTGACCATTCTTGGCTAGTAAGGTTTGATAATTGATTTGGGCTTCTATGGACCTAGGCCTTATTAGAAAAAAAAAATATTATTTATCCAAACCCATGTAGGCCCGCAAAAAATGGCAGTCAGGAGCACCTATAATTATGTACACAGGCGCAGAAGAATGATGAATTTTTATATCCACAAGTGTAAATTCCAAGGAACTGGCCCCAATGTGCTCCTGTTCTGGAATAGGTCAAATGAAAGGACCGGATAAAAAAAATGCTGAAAGCAATGGGAAAATTAAGTGCATTTCAAAAAGTGGAACCCTCGTACCTTGATTGATTTTTTTTTGCCTGGTATGCACATTTTGGGTTAGGCCCTACCAGACTCTTCAATGTGAACTTCTGTGTGGTGAGTCGTGTGATTGCGGAGGGTTTGTTTGGTATATCATCATTCGTATAATTCCATTTCGGTCTAATAACCACTTGGTCTAAACAGTTTCGGCTAAAATCAGATGATTTAATTGCCACTTAGGCTAAAAACCACTTAGGAGGGGTCTCTATTACACATGATCTAATAACCAGATGGTCTAATTGCCATTTTGTCTAAAACCATTTCGGTTAATATCCAATCGGTCTAATTTCCACTTCGCCTATATCATTTGTCTACCATCCATTAGTCTAATAACCAGTGGTATATCTAACCATGTAGTCTAAACCCATTTTGTCTAAACACAATTTCGTCCTATGGTCATGTTGTCTAATTACCATTTAGTCTAACCCATTTTGCCTTCCATTTCGTCTAATGATCAGGTGGTCTAAGTACCATTTAGTCTAAACCCATTTTGTCTAACCCATTCGTCAATGACCATTTTGGTTTCTAATAACCATGTAGTCTAAACCCATTTTGTCTAAACCCATGTCGTCTAATGATCAGTTGAATCTAATAACCATTTAGTCTAACGCCAAAAAAGAAGGAAAATACGTGGGCCGTCAATGAGGATAGCTAATCATTCAATCTCTCTGCACTACAGACGGGATCCAACTCAAAGAGGTCATTGACTTCAGGTACCATAGGTCCTATGTTGCCCACAGCAAGACCTCCTGTCACGCAAAGGACAAGCTTGAAAGGAAGCAATAAAGACACCATGGCAATTGGATCTTCATCAGCAAGCGAATTTTTTAAAGCGTGTGTAGATGGTATCCTGATGGAGAGTACAAAACACACCCTGGCTGAGCACATGTCCAAAGCATTGTCCATCTCCAAAGTTTTAGTTCTAAATCGAAGATGGGTGGGACTATAGTCCGTATAGAAAAAATTTGAGTGTCTTGACAGAGCAGGGTGGAAGAGTGGGAAGCTGGTGATTGAAAAACTATCGTTCCTTAGGGATAAGTGTCCATGTCCAACAATTGGACTGCAAAAGTAATTAGGAATTAGT